>VKOC01004303.1:0-46508 GCA_009364415.1 Spea multiplicata
AACGTTTTTAGTCTATGGCTCTTTGTTACATTTGTAACCGCCATAAACTCTGTTATTCAACATCGGCTATTATCATAATAGGATTACGAATATCTTTTATCAGAAGCCAAGAGCTCCCCATTCATTACGGCCGGGTCAGCTTATATCAAGAGAACAGCAATTAAAGTCCATAGAATGTACTCATACAGCTACATTGAATGCCTTATTCCTGATCTTGGAAATACCAAATTCATAGCAATTTTGCAAGAGAAACTGAATGTTTACAGAATTAGTTAAGGTTTTTAATTTGACCAAAACAGTAATGAAACTTTTTCAAGGCATTTGGTATGAAATATAATTTGTATCCATGCAAATCACAGTAAAAATGTATAGATAAAATTCTAGTCTTATGAAACGTTCTAAATTAAAAAAATCAGGTGAAGGAAAATGTAGAAAATACTCAGGGGGGGGGGTCAGCGCGAGCTTCAAGCACCACCATTTTACAAATTTCAGACGAAAATTGAGCTTTTCCCTATTTTCCTCCTATTCATGGGGGAGGGGTACGGCCTTATTACCAAAATTCTGTACATTTGCAGCTCGTACGAATCAGAATGTACAGGTCTACTGTTTACTTCTTGTTAAGATCATCTCAAATTTTTCTTGTTTGTTTTGTGTCCGGTGACATCACCGGATAAATTATAAATTTACTTTTTAGGACTTATTGACAAAAGTGTAAGTGACCCAACTGCACTATACATTAGTTATGTGTTTTTTTGTTATTCTATACATAGTTTTTATTACAAGAAGATCTGGGTGGCATAATGTCAAAGTAACGTATGCACATTTCTTGTATGCCATCATAATGATCACATTTGCATTCAAGGCAGGGGGGTATAAATAATTTGGCTTAATGGGCTTCTAGCACAGTTCTATGCTGTGTCAGCTCTTAATCGTAGCGTGTTGATATATATTTATATATATATATATATATTATAATATATACATTAATATAGGACACCATGTGACTGGGTTGCCCCAGGAACCAAACTGTTTCTCAACCGCACGTCAACCTCCTGCTTGATTTTTTCCTTTTTTGCCTTTTTCTAGGTGTTGCATTCAGATTGGATGTCGAAGGAAACTACAAAGAGCTGCAACGTCTTCTCAAAAGTCTTTTATAAATCTGAGCAGAAATTTGGAGTAAACACCCTTATCATTAAACAATAATCAGTACAAATAAAACATGAGTGCCCACTACTGTTTTATAATGAGGGAGAATGCTGTAGATTGAGAGAGCGGGAAGGAGTCCATCATGTAGACCCCATGTCTGTTAAATGAAGCCCCTATTAAAGGAGGTGATGGAAACTAGAACTGTAACTCTATTTAGTAAAGGGAACTCACCAAATTTTATTTTTTTATTTATTTTTTAAAATACAAAAATTTGGTTGCTATAACAGACAATTTCAGGCTGTCGGTGCCGTGTTGCGATACGTACTGAGCCTCTGTGAAAGAAAATCAGTGAAACCTGATGAATTCAAATCCCTTTATGTAAGGAGCTGCAGTCAGGGAATTCAAAATCATATTGTTTTTGTGGAAGTAGCCCCAACAGTAAAGGGTTGTGATTAAACAGATAATAGAACAATGCATTCATTATGCATTCATACAAACCCTAGGATCCCTGTTGCAAGGAGCTTGCACTCTAAACAAGAAAAAGGCATAACACATCAGGTAAGGTTTCCTCCTCTATCGAGGGAATGGCTGATATTTGATACATTCATATTGTGATTGTCCTAAATCTAGGTTTCTGAATTGTCATACAGCTACGTTTGAGAAGAATACTGTATGCACTCTTGGGAATAATACACCTGAGGTGGAGTATCTGCTACAGGTAAATCGCCTGCTTGGAGTGTAAGACACTTGCAGGAAAGTTGTAGCCCATGGGGCAACCATTTTGTTTCTATTGACTTTATTATGATTATGGAGAGAATATGCCATTTTCTGTGTTAGTTTTTATTTTGGGGCCATTGGGCATATTTGATTTCATAACCTGGACCTGGTAATGGCTACCACATCGGCTGGAAGGCTGTTTCACTTATCTACACCCTCTCAGTAAAGTAAAACTCCTTTACATTATATCTAAGCTTCTTAACTTCTAGCTTTAGATTATGACCTCTTCTTCCAACATTTCTCCTCCTTTGGAATACATTTTATCTCATGTGAATTACCTTTCAGTATGTAAATTTTCATATCACATGTCCCCTCTTTCTTCTTTCCTCCAAGCCATATGAATTGAGTTCCCTTAGTCTTTGCTTTCACTTAGTCTTTTGTATCCTGCAAACTATTCACCATTTTAGTATCGTTCATCTGAAATCTTTCAGTATCCTTCTGGAGATGGGGTCTCCAGACCTGTACGTAATACTCTGTAAAGTGTCAGAACACCACCCTCTTCCTACTACTAATGCCTCTCGCTATACAACCCAGCACCCTGCGACGCTTTTTCCTTTCAGTCCTCAGAAATAATTACTCCCAAGTCTCTTTATCATGTTGTCACTGACAGAACAGGGTCCCCAGTGCTATATTTTGCCTTTGGATTATTACATCCCAAGTGTATTATTTTAGATTTACGCACATTTATCAAATCTCAACATTCCTTCTTCTGCTCCTGTCACTTCTGCAAACGTATATTTATTTTTGTATCGTTCGGCACATTTAAGTTAGCCGTTAAATGGTGTTTAAATGTTAGTTCCTTTAGATAATGGTTATTTTTCATCAAACCACTAGATGGCAGTATGCTTACATTCTGAAACTCAATACCACCCCAGATGCATGAAATTGCTGTTTTAGCTTTAGGTTTTTACCATTCTTTGTGATTATTTTCTTTATAGAAATAACATAAAGAGATGAAGATATGACATGTTTATTTTCTTTCTTTAGACTGTACAATATTAATATACGGTACTTACAAAGAACGGAGATATTTTTTACATTTTGCATGAACAATGTGTTAGCTGAATTATTAGCCATTTAGAAAAAGCTAGAAAGTAGATCTGACGAATATATCAGATCTACAAAAATACTTAATTTAAAGCTTTGTGTTAAGTTGAGAGGAATTATTATTGTTACAATAATTTTTTTTCAATACTGTGAGGTTTCAAGGGCCAACTCATCCTTCAGATGAAGGGGAAACCAGTTTTTCCCCAAGTTGCATAATAGAGAAGTGTCAAGAGGATGGAGAGACGATGTTTGCTGAATTTCACTCCACCACTCCAATGGTGGGTCCAGAGCCTAACCTCGGAGGGACACTCACACTAACACACACACACACAAGCACTCACCCAGACACTCACACCAACACAACTAACATGCACACACAGACACCAACACAAATATACCCAGATACTCAAACTAACACATACACTAACATATCCAAAGACACATACCCACTTATTCACGATTCCACAAAGTCCTTTAGTTTTCAGGTTAATCAATGAAAGCTCAGATTTCCTAAATAAACATTCAGTTATTTTATTTAACCACTCAATGTACAAACTGCTAAATTGTCTTGGATATCTCCATACCACTGCTTTTGATTTATTTTAATAAATCCTCATTTGTGATTTGATGCCTTATGACGTCTAAAAATCAGCTTTACATTTGCTTTGATCTTATCGTATATTTCCACTGAGGTTAAGACCTGATATCCATAAACATGGGGTATGACCATAATAATCTCACTGTGTTCCCCAGATGCCCGAAGCCAACGTGAGTTGATTCCAACAGTTAGATAATATGTGCACGAATCATAGTTCAATAAAATTAGCAAATACTCATCAATGCACCAGTATTCACAGGGTTAGATTTAAAAAAAAAAATAGAAATAGGCTCCAGGCACTCAAGGGTTCCAGCTCAGGCAGATTTATTGAAGGAGAAGGACAACAACGTTTTGACCTCACAATGAGGTCTTTATCAAGTTGGGTTATCAAGGGTTAGATTTTAAGTCCTAATTGATTTTTGGGATTTCTGCCAGAAAATGTGTCACTGCTCAATTGAACTAACCACATGAAAGTGATTTCCCTTGTTACAAATGTAACAACTTTAAAAATTCATTGGCATTAAGCTCATTTCATAAATGCCAAAACCCAACTTCACTTTAAATTGTTACATTTGTATCAAGCTATACAATGAAAAAGCTCAATCATTTAACTTTTTTTTAAAAAAAAACCAAGATAATACATATTTAATTACTGTGCAAAGCTACAGTAATCTTTATTATTATACTTGAATTTATAATGTAACAGCCTTTATGTAATTACTTTTTTTTAACAAATGGGACTTTAGTTTTCCAAGGATCTCAAGATATTTATATAGTTTAACTTAATTGGACTTATTTTTTTTCAATTAGTTTGATCCTAATGGATACTCAGCTTTATTTTGATCTTCAGCCACATAATGATTCTCATTTGCAAAGAGCACTCACTGTAAAGTGATTCTGAGTTAGTCTTGCTAAATGTTTGGGTTTGAATACCTTAATTATTATTATTATTTATTGTTTTATATAGCGCCATCAAATTCCGTAGCACTGGGAATGATGAGTATAGACTTAGTATGCTATTTTGGGGGGAGGGGAGGCAAAAAGTCTAGTTTTAGGATTAGTAATTGAATCTGGTCCCTTATTCATATATTGTATATAACACAATATTTATTATGAAAAAACACAATATTTGTAAAAAACCAAAAACATATTAATTTGGATGCTAAAGATATTCATCTATCTTTGGCATTCACAGGCAAATTTGCCCCCCCCCAACATACACACAAAATAAAACTTCTTCTGAAAAGCAGACAACCTGGGCTAATTTCTGAAATTTTTAAAATATAGAATTGGACATATAATTCTGGAAATGTAGATGCTAAGGATGTTTGTCTATATTTGTCATTTACAGGCAAAACTTCCCCCACTTTGAGCAGAGAACCTGGGGTGATTTTTACGGATAATTCTACCACCAATACGTTTTACACAAAAAAAAAAAAAATTAAAATTGCATTTTAGCTAATTCTTAGGGTTGCTTCCACAGGACCACATTTTTTTAGTACTTTGGATGATTTTATGTCTATAATTTTATTTCATATATGACTACATACTGCGTGACTACATACTCAAAACCGGCTGTAAAGCACTATGGACTTGTCTGATATGTGGCACAAGGTATGTCATTTTTTAGATTGCCTATTAGACCCAGCAAGAATTCTGAGTTCCTAGAAGGAGGGACATAGGAGGGAAGAGAGACAGAGAGATTTGAGTCCCAAAAAAGGACTGGCCACATGAAAAATACTACAGTTGTATAAGTTTGGATTGGACTAGACGTTTCAATTAAATATGGATGAGGGCTATTTGGAAGAGGTAAGACTCAAAGGGTCTCAAGGATTTACAACAAACCCCAAAATATATGAATCAAGTTTAAAAAGTCATAGTAAATGATTTAAGATGAACCAACCAGCAAAGCATTCCCATATAGTGAGATACGGCAACCACCATAGTGCTAGTTACAGGCAATAGCCCCCTCTAGTGGCCGAACAGTAGAAAACAATAATAAAAGCAGAGGGGGGGTGACATTAACACAGTTAAAACATTTTGGATATTGTTCACATTTCTTTGGCTATTCTAAGGCCCCTAGAAACACAGAGCCTCCCCAGCTTTATCCTATTTACTTCAACCAAGTGTTGTCATTTGCCCACTAAATGGATTTAGATTTATATTTTTCCTAAATATATACTAGGGTTCACGTTTTATTGTAATTGAATATCGTCTTTATATAATATGAGTATATATATATATATATATATAGTATATATATACACATGTTAACATGTACTATATACATGTTAACATTACATCGGCTTGTTATTCTCGATGACTCTTGAAAGTGACACAAAAATATACTACATTTAATATATGCTTTTATATGCAGAAAAAAAATCAAATAAAGGTTAAAAAAAAATCCATGACTCTCTTGCTTCCATATGTAAATTCCTGGACCACTTCTGAACATACATTGTCAATGTATATAAAAAACACATCAAAGCAACAGGGAGTGATTATAGTTTAGCTCTAAAAAAAACAAATTGTTTGTTGTAAAGGTGCAATCACTCTCCTCGCATTAACTGAATGCAAGTTACTTAACACAGGAATATATTATACTTAGTCAGATTCTGTGCAGAAATAAATAGAAATATAGTAATTAATCAAATAGAAAGCTTTGGGTGTTCTTTTTTGTCCTTTCAGAATTAAAAAGTACAATTTGCATGTGGCTAGCTTTAATTAAAATCCTAGAAAATTATACAGAACCAACGCAGCCGCTGTGTTCCGAAATCATAGACCGGCTGAGATGTAAAAGCTTGTAACATGTTTTATTATTATAATTTTCCATTTCAGATATTTCAGGAATGGTATGCATTTATGAGGACAATAGGAACCACATGACTACAAGGTTACTTTGTTGGCTTGCCCCCAAATAGCCTCTTTGTCCCAAAAACATGTTTGGTTCTTGGTAGAGAATAGTAATATCCGAAATATAACCGTGATTGTGATGTGTTTATTAAAATGATCATCTCATATTTACCAGGACATTGTTGTCGTTGGGAAGGCTGGTGGTTCCAATGAAGAATTTACTTAAATGGCGACGGGCCACTTGGCTTTCGGTGCCTACATTGAGGGGTCCTGCATACAAGTCATATGAGCTGAGATGTATCGGTAGCTGGGATCGCTGTTAAGTCCATCAGATCATGAACACAATAAAAAATTACTGTGAAGGAGAATACTTAATTACAGATACATAGATCTATATCAAGTTTGAGTACCTACAAAAAACTAAACTAAAATTTTACTTAAGAAATAATAAAAAATAAAAAAAATCACTGGACTTTTTCAATCCACTTTTTTATGTGGTTACTTTTTATAGATTAAAAATGATGTGGGCCAAATTCTAAGACCGGGTGCAGCATTTTTATACATAACCGTTCTTCCTCAACAATAATAAGAGTTAAATTTGAGTCTTTTTCTAATTGTTTATTACTATCCAATTATTGAAGTAGATTAGTGTGAGCCTACAGTTTATATTGGTTATATGTTATATGGTTTTTTTTTACTATCAAATCAACTCAAGATTAAATAAACAAGGTGAGCTGAACAAAAAAAGGAAAGATAAAAATAATTCTAAAAATGATAAAAATCAGAAATATAGAACATCCAATGGAATAACAGACCAGTCACATATTTGTCCATGCCTTTAATAAAAAGAAGAAACTGGACGAAATGGGTTAATAACATATATTATGATGAGCCCATCACATGCAATATGTCCTTAACTCATTACACATCATTTTCAAGAGTGACATCCATGGTCTCATACACAGGTCTATGGAACTTTTTACATGTCACAACAAAACTGATGCCTCCAGTCCTGGGGGTGTATAGATGAACTTACCTGGCTTCTAGACAAAAGAAACTCTATATCTTACAATACCTCTAATAGCATCTCAGGGACTCTTTCCGAGGGGCTGAGCCTAGGGTCAGTGACGCCCAGGGGCAAGTGTTTTTTGGTGCCCTCAGGTGGGTGTGGGTGTATTGCTAACTCCTCTCCTTAACAAGCATAACGCATATAACCACACCCATTTTCAATGGCAACCACTCAACCTCTATGGACCATCCGATTTCAAGAAACATGTCACCCAGTTCCCACAGTGTCAGTACCCCCCAAACAGCATGTCAGTACTATCTTTACTCCTAAACAACTTACCAGTGCCATCTTTGCCCCCCATAAAACTTATAAGTGCCATCCTTGTGCCCAAACATTTAATCAGTGCCATCTTTGTGTGTAGACAAGTTGTCAGTTCCATTGTTGTATCCAAACAGCTTGTCAGAAACATCGTTGAGTCCCAAACAGCTTATCAGTGCCATCTTTGTGACCAAACACCTTCTCATGGCTATCTGTGTGCCCAAACAGCTTGTCGGTACCATCTTTGTGTCCAAACAGCCTGTAAGTGCCATTTTTGTGTCCAAACAGCATTACACTGAATGTGTCACTGACATTGGGCACTCTGACTTTAAAGAAGGCGCTGAGTGTGAGGGACAGAGCCTTAGCTAGCTCTTTTTGCTCCAGAGGCAAGTACAGAAAATTGTACCCCTCCACCATATTTTTACAGAGGTTATTTTGGGGAAAGCAGAAACACGTACTCAGGTAGAGAAATGTAATTCACTTACCCTGCAGGGTCACGCAACATGGTGATATGTGCCAATGCTCAGCCTCGCCTCCTTCTTGAAATTATTGGCATAAAGACTTAAGTCCCTACTCACGAAGCATGTTGCCAGCTTTCTTGGGTCGGACAATGATTGATGCAATGGTTTCCAATGCATTTTTTTAAAAAAAATTTCATCAATTCAAACTAATATTGCTGAGAACAATTTTCCTATCCAATAAAATGTTTCAGTGTTTATAATATTATACCTTATATTTTTTTCCTTTGGTTTATAACACCTTTTTTCATCTGTATTTTGGGAAAATAGTTCCAAAGTGGCCTCATTATAACAGTGGTGGAAGGAAATATACTTTAAAACAAAAAAAAAAAAGATAATATTTTGTGCTCCATTTCTAGATGCGACTATTAAATAAAACTCATTTTTAGTGCATCTTTTGTAAAGATTACTTTTCCTAATATCCCAGTTATTTGACTTAACACAGAATAACTTCGAGTCATCAGCTCAGCCAAAGTTATTTCTTTCTTTTTAAATGATTGCAAGAGAAGGGAAGCCAAGGTTTCCTATAATGATTTATTTCTTTTCGACAAGGTTATTTTTAATTCTTTAAACCATTTGCAAAATCAAACTTGCGGGAATTGCTTTCTGAATTTTGTGCCCCATAACAATACATTGCAAAAAATATTCAAACATTAATTTGATGGAAATGTTTACAAAGCCCATTTAGACCTAAAAAAAAAAAAAAACTATTATTCAAATATGAATCTACGTAGTACAAATGTACCGATTCCCGTCATCAAAGTGATTCATGGGCATGGGGGCATCATGTTATTTACATAGCAAATCTACCAGATTGTAATCATCCGCTATCAGGGCCATGTGGTATACGGGGCAAATGGCCAGTGGGCTGGTGGCCCATAGGGCTAACTATTTACGCATAGACTCTAAGTTACCCCCAGATCAGCCCTGAGCTAAATATTCTTTAATATACCATCCAGCGCAAAAAAACCCAAAAACATGTGCTTTTATGCTCTTGAACTACTTTAGCGAGATGCTTTTCAATTCTACAGTTAATGTAGAAAACGCAATGTAGATAATATAGCAGAGAGAGAGATTATATAGGAATAACCTCAATAAAACTATAAAAATATTCATCTCCGCATGCATCTTTATAGTTCTTGTTTATTCAAAAATAACAATAAGGATAGATATTCTTAGTGCATAATATTTAAAGAGAATTCTTCAAATAAAAAGGCTTTATGCCGCTCTGTAATACAGTCAGTGATAAAATATAGGTTGTACGCCAAAACCTTATATAATTGCAGGGCCCTCCATAACATATAATACAACCATAACTTAAAATACATTTTATTGAAATGATAGATGTGTGTATCATAAAATAAACCCATAAGTTCTCTCTAACCAATGAATACTTTTTATGTATAACATTGTTTTCTTTATATTTCCATGATTAGTTCCAGCAAACATAGGCTCTTAAGATCTCGCCTGTTTAATCTTATAAAAAAAGTGTCCAATCAACAATACATTTATAGTAACCTGATATTTTAGGTGGTATTCCTCAGACGTATATATAAAAGAAAAAAAAAAAGAAGAAAAAACGAAATCATAGTGCTGTATAATGGATAAACAGGACAAATAGTATAAAGAATAACTATTGGACTTACAGAAACAGGAGGCAAGGAGGGCTCTGCTCAAAGCCTTACACCAATTATCTCATGTATAAAAAAAATCACAAATGTTAAACTTTGGTCTATGTCCTGACATGCGTACCAATAAAATATAAAGTTGCCAGTTAAAAAACAAACAAAAAATAATAAAACTGAACAGCACTTGTTATTGAATAGATCAATATATAGTTTGTATAAGGTTCAAACTGGCAAACGGCAGCTGATCTGATGCCTGCCAGCGTGTCCCACCTACCCTTACAGTGCAGTTGCATGTTATGTTAGCATGTTATGTTAGCATGTGGCTGCATGTCTCTAGTTGATGAGCATACCCGGGAACTCTCCTGGTTGCCCCAGAGTCTCGGGGTGAAGTGTCGCTTCTCTGGGTCTCAGGGTAAGTGCAGAGAATCTCCGGGTTTCGAGAGCAGCGTTGGGGCCCGCCACACTCCCCACCCAAGAGTATAAGGTGCGCATGGGACATAAATCCAACCCCGAATATTAGACAGAGCTGTAGAAGGCAGTTAATGTAAATTAAACTATAAGGTCATATTTGGAAACCTCCCCATGTGGCCTTCACCTCCTGCTTTATATCAGAGAAAGGAAGGGGCAAATCCAGATCACAACAGATGGGGTAGTCAGGATGAAGGCAAAAATGGTGAGTCGAGACTCTTCACCCTCAATTGAGAGATCAAAGGATATATTAATATATATATATATATATATATATACCCTTTATACTGTATACGTTCTGACTTCGGCAAGATCAGTGTACAACCCAGTAAAAAGCTGCTGAATTTTTTATATATATATACGAATATCATAAATTCTAAATAAGCATCACATTGTAACTATTCTAATCTCTGCCAGAATTTGCCTAACAAAAAAAAAACATTTGTAATTAAAAATTCAATGTTCCAATCAAGGTAAACTACATTTTTATCTGCCAGGAAAATTAAGCTGGGTCTATGTTGGCCACCTTAATGATAAGTTTGAACATTACGTTGCATTTCAACAATATTCTTTTAATTGAAATTTTCAATACGGAATAACTTGAAATGAAGGGGAAAGGAGGTTTAGACAGATAGTTCTTTAGAAAGATAATTAAACCATTTTAACTGATGCAACTGGGTCCAGAATGAACACAGAAGAACGCTACATATTAGAGCATTACAGAAAAATATGGATTATGTGACTCTAATCATACGTTGGAACTCTGAGACCGCGGGTGAAGCACCAGTTCTCAAGGTCATGGTGCAAAGTGTTCGGGTCACCAGAGCGGCATTAAGGCACGCCCTCCTTTAAAGAGTTTGGGGTTAGCTCCACCCTCACACACTATCAGTCCCGCCCACAACATCATCAGTCACCCCAAAGAGGGAGGGGTGCTGAGTATCTGGAGCCTGGAAGTTCCCAGGTATGACTATAAGGTTGTGAAAATACCTTGCATAGGAATATAGTATGATTCATAGAAAACAATACTTTTTTTTTTTAAGAAAAAATAGCAAAATCCCAAGTTTCTAAGTTCTCCTCTAATGCAGAGGCCTAAACAAGCCTCTTATTTAGCATCTTTGATAAGTCCCAAAAAGCAGGTGATTGGAAAGTGGACTTCTTTGAAATGTTTCCTGAGTTTTTACTGGGTTGTCTACAAAAGAATGGTTTAGGTTCCCATCAAGTTAGGGCTGAGGACAAGAGGGCATTTGGATACTTGGTGTTGATTGAAAAATTGTTTTAGTAACCAATAAAGTAACTGTTAATAAAAAACAAAATTACCAATTATGGTAATTGAAGAGAATGTGGTGGGATCCGAGGGCTCATCAAGCCATTATCAAGCTTGCACTAATCCTATAGCTGATGGAGCCATGTTTTACATGCACGCTGTGGACCTCATTCTGTACATTAATGTGAGGTTATGCCTGTAGGTTAAAATGTATTACTAAGAATATCTTAACAATTTATGCTGCATTACACCATGTTAAAATATTTAATTCTTGTGCCCTATGATTATTGTATTTTTTTTATTTTGTTGGTTTTTTGTTTGTTTTTTTTGTTCCCAGAAAATCACACACTTCCAAAAAGTCTTTAACATCCCCCATCAAGATTCTATACTATTTTCTTTCATTGTTTTTAGGCCAATCATATTGGTCTTTTTTTTGGGGGGGGGGGAGAATAATTTTATTCTTTAAGGAAGAAGTAAATACTTTGCTATACCCACTTATACCTGTGGAGCCATTTCTAAAACAGCTTTTAGGGTGGCTGAAAAAATGAAATCATAGATTATCGTACATTGTGTTTATATGTTTTCCTGTTTTCTATTCAGGTTGGAAGTATATGTATTTATAAGTCCTGTTATAATTATTGTAATTTTAACAAACAGCTCTTTATGTACCAGTAGGTGTCCACAAATATAATCCTAGTAAAAGCTCTCAAAGCAAAGCTTCTTATATATATATATATATATTTATATTATTTTACAATCTAATGTACTTGTAGTTGAGTGGAGTTTAGCCTCTGCCTGGCTGATTGTCATATGGGTTGTGCTATGATTACAGACCACAGGGACAAGTTGCTTGATCCAGCCCTACCTTAGACAGCAAATGGTTAATTTTTAAATTATTCTCGTTACAATAAACCTTTGGCTATACAAACACCTGAGGGATAAATATTGGGGATCCCGTCACACTATCACGACCGTATATTGTTTAGCCTGCCAGTGTGTCAAAGTATCCCAAGTTTAGCCCAATGTATAGGTGAGATTTACCCTTCTAGGTTCTACTGATACGTGTTTGGAATGGGTGTTGAACACTCATGGATCCCATGTGATCATAGATATCTTGGATAGTTGGAAAAAAATATGTTCAATTTTACCAACGATCATACCTGGGAAGTTCCCACGACGTGCTACCCAGGGTCCTCATCATATAGGCAGGGTTATTAATGTATAGGGGTGGGGCTAGATGCATATAGAGGTGTGGCTAGATGCACAGAGGGGCAGGGCTAGCCCCCAACAGCCTTGGGTAGGAAAGAAAGTAAGGGGTTGTGGCTAAACGCCGAATTCTCCAGCCTGGAGAACAAGAGAAGCGACCCGGAGACTCCGGATCAAACCCAGTGATTTCCCTGGTCTATTAACTATAGGTTGTGTCCGTCAACCCTTAATTTGTCTTACTCTACGTCCGCCTTGTAGACTTATTTAACATGCTGGCACTCAATAACTAAAATATATAATGTAATAATAAGGTAAGAAGAATAAAAATATGGTTTCAAAATGGCCAGAATTTGACGAGTTGTTTAGTTGTCTGCCATTGCAATTCTTTTTACTAATTTTCTATGTAGAAATGCAATGCATTCCTGTAATAGGGGATTTATAAAAAAAAAAGTTTAAAAGGGAAAATCTGATTGGGAAGAGAAGAAAAGTTCTTGAGTTTAAGTCCTTTTTTCCGTTTCGGTTTTCTGTAATGTTGATGCAATGCTGGATGTGATTTGCTCCTACAGAAATCCGGCAGTGTTTGCAGTTCTTTATAATGTTTTTGTCAGAAATGGTTACCAAAGATTTTTTTCAACAGCAAGTTTTAAATCCTAAAACGCTGCTTATTATTCCCGGCGTAGCGCAGCTTATTGTGCTTCAAATTCTAAAGCTGCTGACTCTTTGTTTTGGGTTTTGAATCAATAGAATTGGATTTTACTTTAACTCCTTTGTTGCCACATGAGAACACAATACACTTACATTAAGCTTCAAGACCGTCAAGTATTAAGAAGGTGTATGGAATTTTTTTTCCTCGTGTATTGAGAATAGGGAATATTAAAAGAGAAGAAAAAAAGAATAGCGACATTACTATAACTTCTAAGAGAGAGATTAGCTAACTCTATGTAGGCCAGTGTTGTTGATTTTTTTGGATAAAATCGAAATGACTTAGGGAAAGAAGGTTGAACTTTATCATGTATTATTCATGAAGACGGATCCAAGCTGAATAGAAGTAGGTTTGTATGCAATAACAATGAATCATAATAAAATCAGCCTAAATAGACTCAAGGATTTTGCAGGCTTTAGAAAAATCTAGTAGTAACTTATTAAAATGGGCCTTAACGTGCAGTTTCATGGAAGGATTTAATGCATCCCTTATAACTAGATCTAAAAGAGAAAATCTTCGAGGCTTATGCTGAAAACAAGCTTATGTTTCACATACAAGAAGTGACGTCGTCATACCCGGGAACTCTCTGGGTTTGACCCTGACACTCAGGGTAGTTGCCCCAATCTCAGGGTTTCGGGGGTTAAGGAGCAGATTGTCAGGGTCTGGAAATGACTCCTTCCTATTCTACCCTGCTATGATCATTTACAAGACTTCCGATTGGTGCTTTTGCTACCTTTGCTAATTTGAAAAAGGGAATGGGCATGTTCCATTCTATCCCCCGTAACTTCCAAAACCCATAAAAAAAAACTATGCACATGGGGTATTTCTGTAACCTGGAGATGTGCATGTACACAAATACCTAAAAATAGAGAGGTTGGTAAAACAAAAAACAAAAAAACCCAGAGATTAATGTTATGGCACCCTTTGCCAGAGATTGGTGACCAAATAGTTGCACGATAAGTGTCCAAATGTGACTAGAACAATTCCCTGGAATGTATTCTTTGCAAAAATATATACTTTTGTGGGGGTATATTAAGCTGGTGGGCTGCTAAATAGTCCCAAATGAGACATAGACTTCAGAAATACTTATATTTATACTGATAAGAACAAAAATAAGAAAACTCCATCAGAATTGATTATTCTCCATATCTTTCCTGACAATAGTCTACACCGCAAAAAGATTTTGATGGGTGATATACTAAAGACATTAATGGCTCAAAATAGGAAGGCAACGGTATTACCTTCTTCCCGGAACTCCTCCATCTTATTGAACATAACTTAACAATGAAAAAGCTGCGTTTCTGGTCCTCAGGATCTGTGGAAAAATAGGAAAATAAGGCTAATGTGGAAACAGTGGCTCCTCTGAAAAAACTTTCTGGTTACCAGCGCAGTACGAGTACTTTTTCCCAAGGAGCCAAATCTTGCTCTAACTTTGAAATACTATAACGTTTCTCTATTTAATCTGTAGTTCTTTTTCTCTCTCTCTCCAATTTTTTTTGTAGAAGGGGTTAATACGTGGTTAACGCGGTACGCACTATGCAGCAGCTTTGGCGCCAAGATTTTAAAGGTCAGTACAAGCAGCTCTATTGGTCACCAGCAGGGGCCTCCTCGTTGATGCCACAGGAGGCCCCTGCAGGCCACCAATAGAGCCGCTTGAACGGCCCTTTAACTCCTGAAGGCGAACCTATGGATTTCTGCTCCCGTTAACCCCTGCAATGCTGCATAGATAAAGTAGGTTAAGATGGGAAGGGACCAGGGAGATTAGTAAACAAAGACGGATGCAAAGATTGTTCGTGTTATGTGTCTTCGTCTTTGTATACATTTTGCCACTGCAATGTTCGTTTGTTAACTTTTTAGGAGTCTTCTTTTACTACACAGAAGCTACATGTCACTAAGACTGGCCCTCATGGCCCTGGCCAACAATCGTGTGTTAGTAAAAAGTGTCACAGCAGATGCAAGTACTTTCTAATTGTTGGCTGTTCTGGAGATGCCAGAGAAGCAGTCTTGGAGGATCCAGAACACCATGTTATGTTTCCAAGCAGATCAGGAGTTAACAATTATCTGTAACTGGTCCACATGAGGTGACCAACACTGGATGACCTGGACCTATCCTTCTCCACAAAATGGATCGTTAGTCTCTCTTTGCTGATGCCCACGGAGTGGGTTTATTAATCTTTAAAGCAATGCGTTTCTCCAGTTCCATTAGAACAATCCAGACTAGTCAGATACTAGAGATGATGATTATTATTATTATTTATTATTTTATATATCGCCATCAAATTCCGTAGCGCTGTACAATGGGTAGACAGGACATAACAAGTAGTATGTAACATAACAATTTGACTTACAGAGACAACAGGTGAGGAGGGCCCTGCTCAAACGAGCTTACAATCTACAGTATAAATATTGTATATATATATATATATATATATATATATACTGATCAGCCCTAACATTGAGACCAGCTGCCTAATATCGTGTCGGTCCCCCGTTTGACCCGTCATGCCATTACTGAACTAAGAGATTTATAGTCAGAGAACACTAACGCAGATCATCTGGACAGGCAGGTAGACAGAAGGGACACAATATTATATTGTCTGTTATTTTGTTAAGAATATGTTGTAGGTATAGATCATTTCACCCACTGGCTTCAAACACCCTAACACCCACCCCCTTAAAATGCAGATTTTTGTAGAATTTTCAGACATTTAGGGGAGATTTAAGCCAAATGAGTAAACATTCTGAAAAACAAAATATCTAAAAAAAGACGTAGAAAACCACACAAAAAAAACACATGCTGCTTACTGTGACCTTGTAGCCGTCTAGCATGCAATCCCAAGAACATTAATACTGTTTGCCTCTTATGGCAGAAGAAATTGTGTTTTTGTATTTTCACATAAAGCGTACTAGAATTTTATTAGCTCAGGCTTGTAAATGCACAAGAATGATACATACATCTTTGGGATCTTGTATTCCGAAACGAAGACTTTAATGACATTCAATTTCAATATTTACTCATATATATATATATATATTTTACTGAGCTTATCTCTCAAGATAAATATGATAGCTTCTTGGATGTTATTGAATTACTAGAAATATTGCCTAGAACATACAACAGGATTTTTATCTGGCTGACAAAATTAAATGGGCGAAAGACAATAGCTAACAATCTATATTTCAACATTTATTAACTCTGATATTTTTATTTTATGTAGTATAACGGCCAGATCTCTTGAATGGGACTGTATCATTTTACAGGTCATGTATTTACAGATGAGGGTGCTTAATAAACCTGTGTAATTGTGTAAAACGTGTTAGTAGATTAATATAATTGATAGAGCGATCGATAGATAGATAGATAGATAGATAGGTAGATAGATAGATAGATAGATAGATAGGTGTTCTGCGATATATACAGATATATATATTTTTTTTGCATTTCACATTTGCTTGTTCAATTGTAAGCAACTTTTTCTTGGGGAAAAAAAAAAGGTTGGGCCATCATAACTCCACAGCATGGAAAATATACTCGCAAAAACATTCACAGATTGTAATAATAATTTTTAAAATGAAAACGTTACTATCCAAAACCTTGTAGGAAATGGGGCATTTAATAGCCAGTTGTCAGACAGCAAATGGTCTGTTATAATGAATCCCACCTATTATTGATACATAGGACCGCCGCGGATCAGTACGACCAACACCTGGGAGAATTTTATTACAAATGGAGAGCGCTTCATGTACATCACAGGTCGAGCAGACTGTGCCTAATGAAATCCCATTTACCATTTGACTGCAGCCTTTTTGTGGCACCTCATTATAAAACACATTTATACAGAAACCTATGAAAGCAGAACTTCTACATAATTATGTCCATAACTCAGGAAGGTATACTTAAATAATAGCCGTAACAGAGATGTAGCTTATTGAAGTCGTAAGTGAGAGGGTAAGGTGACCACATTCAGCCATTTTTCAAAGACACATAGGTATTCTTATGTGAAGTGCTGGCCCGGCAAGCATGCGGGATGTGTAATTACTCACAGAGTAATTAATTATACATTTTGCATACTGCAGGAGCAGCGCTTAACATTTACATGTGAGGTGTGCGTCTCCTGAAAAATATGACCAATGTGGCCATCCTAGGTCAGGATAGGATCAGAGGTGCTACCCCGCATAGCCTGGGTGCAAAAACTATAAAGGTGATGCACCGACTCTGCTGACCATGGAAGCTGCAAAGCCAAGAGATTGGCAGCTACAAGAGTCTGGTCTGGACTGGCCATCTGGCACACCAGGCAAATTCCCATGAATGGGAACTAGGAGTTTGACCTCTGGTTCAACACCTGAATCCTCCAGGTTGCGGGGTCTTGACCAGTCCGACTCCCCGCCCATTTCCCCTTTAAATGGGGGTGTTTCACGTGATGTCAGTGGGAACAGCCACTGATGTCGGCAGGAATGCCCACAAATGGCAGCGGAAGCACCCCCGACGGCAGCGGGACTGCCCACTGACATCAGTGGACAGTTTTGGCCGCGTCCTGCAAGGGTAGGCTCTGGGTAGCCGGAGTCAACAAGTTCCCAGGTATGCAAATGCCTAGTGCCAACATCCCCATATACTCACACAATATGCCCCTACGGCACTGCAGCGTGCAGCCAGCGGCTGGATATGCCAGCACACGCTACGTGAACAGAAAAGTAGCGTTAGCCCATGCATATTAAAGTGCCAGGGCCGTCTGGCCACCACCAGTCCAGCCCTGAAAGGATTATTTACCGCAGCTCATTATCATCAAACCGCGAGGACAGCCTGCTGCAGAGTGAAACGGTGCAGAGTTTGGCTTGTGGGCAGTTTGGGCACACCTGCTGCTTTATGTCATTTGTTTCTGTTTCATTGTTCAGAGACCACTTCCCTCCTATGTGTTATAAGAAAACTATGGATAACGAAGCTGTTTTATCATGCATATGCATGATGTACTGTAACAACAGTACATCACAAAATGTTCTCTAATTTTATGCAATAGATTTAATCAACAGTATATATCTTAAAAAAACAGAAAAAAATCTGTTCCTTTTTTACTTTCTTTCAGAAAAAAAATGTATTAGGTTCTGCCAAGCTTTTCAAAGATCTACTCCCCTAATGTATTGCTACGTTAAAATTTCAGGTATAATATACATAATTTACTCCTTTTTCAAGAGTACAAATTGTGCAGCATTAACTCGACACATCCCAGCTTAAAGATAAATCTACGGCCCACACACGAGGGGGGGACCTGCCATGACCTCCCCTACTTCACGATCCTTCTGAGAAAACGCCTATGGGGCACCAGCATTGTTAAAGAAACCAAAAAAAAAAAAAACAGCACGGAAGTCAAATGCGCTTCCAGGTCAGTTGCTGTCAGATACACTCTGCAGCGGTTTGCACTGCTGATGATGAGATCACTCCCATTAGTCAGGGGCATCCAAACTGTGGCCCTCCAGCTGCTGCAGAACTACATCTCCCATACTCCTCAGCCAGCCCCTTAGCTGAAGGAGCATTATGGGAGATGTAGTCCTGCAGCAACTGGAGGGCCGCAGTTCGGACACCCCTGTCTGGAGTGATCTGATTATTATGCCACTGGCTGACCCCTCCCCCACCCATCAGTGCCTGGGTCACGTAAGGGAAGACTGGCACCTTTTTTGGCCCGGGAGGTAGGCAAATTGAATGCCCCTCACCCCATTGCACCCCACCTTTTAATGTCCATACACACATCGCTCATGGCTGCCAGATCTGCACACTAATCACTGGTGAGAACGTTATTGATTTAGTACACCGGACACAATGATCAGAAGAGAAAGGCACTGGTGATCATAAACTGTACTCCAAGCAAAATTCTAAAACAAGACACGGAGTTCTGTACAAAGCGTACTGACTGCACTGGTCAATAACTCTTAATTAGAACAACCCAAGACATTTAACATAAACCGCAAAGCTCCTTCTCCTATATATCAAAGTGTTAAGTGCTTTTCAATCATTTTAATATATAAATAACTTATTTTGTTGTCTGAATTTACAGCTAGAGCTGTACTTTATATTCAGAGGTGGTCTGCTGTTCATTCAGTAATGGAGATGATGTATTTGAGTACATTAAAGGAGTTCGTTCAATTTTGACCCCTTAAATGCCAGGGAAGCTAGACACTTGCTACATCATGCTGTCATCTACTTACTCACCTTTCCTCCTATAGCATCCTCTTCTTCGCCCTGACTCGGCACTGTTCACGTTAAGCTTTGACTCCACAAGAATGCACATAAGCCACCAGGCCGACCCATAATCCGCAAAAGGTGGACTTCTTGAGCCATTGGGTAAATGGATAAATTACCATCTACAAGATGCGATCCAGAACACCAGGAGTCACTTGCGTGATAGCCAAGCATTAATACAAATACTTAAAAATACATCTCTACCAGAGGGTGAAATTCAACTGGCGACGATGGATGTTACCAGTTCATACACAGTGATTCCCCATGACCTGGGCATGCAAGCTGTCAAGCAACTTATCACCAATAATCCTCTTTATAAGGGTCCGCCAGTTGAGTTTTTGTTGGAACTTTTACATCTTACTCTTTCTTTGAACTACTTTAAATTTGAACATAAATTCTACGTACAGCGCACTGGAACAGCTATGGGGGAATCTATGGCACCCTCTTATGCCAATGCATATATGCATCGTTTTGAAGAAGACTACTGGATGGATATCTTGGGTGACCAAGCCTTACTGTACAAACGCTACATCGATGACTGCCTAATAAATTGGAAGGGCACCAAACAGTCAACAGAATGCAATATGGATTTTATTAATTTTCTTGATTTGAGGATCTCCATCTCTGAACGTCAACTACATTTTTCATTATTTAAAAAACCTACTGATCGAAACACATTACTCCACAGACAAAGCTGTCATCCTCCTCGTGTGTTTAAAGCCATCCCCTATGCACAATTCCTGCGGGTATTGTTAAATAATTCTAATATTGACAACCCCCATTGAAAATCAGGTTTATTGTCAAAATTTACAGACTTTGAAATGCAATTGATATAGCTCAAAACAACGAATGCTTCAAGTGGTTTCCCCAAAGCCAACTGAAAATGCAACTTATAATGATTTATCCGAAAATTATCCAACCCCTTCACGGCAAGAATCTTTAGTACTTAGCAGAGCACCCTTTTGCTTTTATAACCTGGGGGAAACGAGATGCACAGTCAGACACCAGCTTCTGCCAGCGTCCCTAAGGAATCCATTCATCATGGGCAGTGGTTCTCCAGTTCAGTGATATTCTTCCGTTTCCGAGCTGTAACCGCCTTCTTGTGCTTTAGGGTCAGTCGTTGTATGTTTTTGCACGGAAACTTGTGTTTAGTATGCGCCTTACTGTGCTCAGCGCCCGTTGCCACCAAGTCTTGCTGTGGGTCTTTTCCAGTTACTTCTCAACCTGCCTTCTCTGAAACCTGGTTGCCCTGTCCAGGCAGTATAACCAATGTTCCATTAACTTTTACTATATATTCTCTTTAACATTAGCATATCCTCTGTATGTGCCTCTTCTTTACTCAATCAATAGGGAAACTAATGAGAAAGTTTATTTTAATAATAAAAAAAAGTTAAGACGTTGCCTTAAAACATATCTATAGAACAGGGTATAACAGCAAATTAAATCTTTCAGACTTTTCTTTTTGAAAATGTACTAATCTTCCTAAACTGTGATCATAAGGATGAATAACTTGTTCCCTTCTATGATAGGTTCTAAAGAGCGCTAGACCAGCTGCATAAAAAAAATCCATTTTTCTGACTAGAAGACAACAATGCAAGCAGGGAATAGTGCTTGTGTTAACAAAGTGATCTAAGCAATTGATACAATACAAGGGATTCGTATTAGTCTAATAGTCTGTCAAAAGAATATTTGTGTTTGAGAGAACAATGAACCATGTAATAGATTTTTAACACTCTCAAGCAGTTTCACGAAAAATGTCAGCTAAAGATTTCTTTCTTGTTGATGTGACAGAGCTTTTGTCCGATGTTGAAGAGATAATGGGGAGGAAGGAACAGATAGTTCTGAGTATGTCAAACTTGCTCCTTGCTTACCGGGATAAGCCGTCTCAAGATAAATTCCTTAGAATTCAGTACAATTTCAGTGGGTGTAATCCCGGATTGAGCGGCCCTGCCGTCTCTTTATGTACGTGTGTTGACGGCTGTGGCAGGGTATGCTGCTTGACCTCCAGATGATTGTCAGTCTGACTGCTCAGAATAAGGTCATGATCTGTGTGAGGTATTGGATGAGTCTCAACATGCTGCCACGAGCTGCAATCTATTGAATGAAGCGGTCTCTATAAGCATTTATGAGAATTTGTCAGGATTGACTCAGAGTCTCCTGGTGAAGTGCTGCTTCTCTAGGTCTCTAGGACAATGCCTTCTTTCTCTGGCCAAGGGGATGTGGCATTTGGTCATGCTCACTCCGCTGGCCATCCTCTGCCTACTCCCTGCCTACTTTCCCCTGATTGTAACACCCCCCACACACACACACACACACACACTAAATCCTGCCTGGGCTGTCTAGCCCTGCCCTACATGAAGCCTACATGAAAAGGGAGACCTCTAGCTAGCCAACCCTGGGAGGTTCCATGTATTTCTAACTGTCCATTTAGTAAGCAAGATACCCTACAGCTCAGAGAGCAGAAGGTGAATTTTCAGCCATTCTGTACTCTCAGTTGTTGAAGTTGGCTTATGCTGGCACGGGCTTCCCATACGTTGATGAGCTAACCAAAGCTAAGTAAATCATTTTTATATCTTGACTTAATAAATCACATTTAATTTCTTGAACATGTGAACATAATGGTACTCTCCAGCACAGATGAAGGCCGCAGCATCTGTGGAGTGGATATTGCAGCAGGGGCAACAAAGGGTGCAAGAACATATGGATATACTTCTACTCAAACTGCAGTGGCCCCTCTACTTGGATCAATTTGAATTTACCCGGCAGGGACAACAATGCACACTTACTGTACTCCTACATGGTTATTTGCATTCTCCTACTTTATGTCATGCTCAGGCAGCAATGCCATCCTTAACATGTCAAGTGTATCATTATATTGATGACAGAATGATCAAATGGATGCAAAGTTGAGGGGGGCATCAATAAAATAAGAGGGTTTGTACAACAAGTCAAATTTCTGGGTATAGTATGGATCTAAAAAGCCATACATCAACCTGTTTTGGACACCATAGTAAATCGTGAAAGAAGCCCAAGCTCTATTAGGTATCTTTGGATTTTGGAGGTCCTTTGTTCCTCACCCAGACATCAAATTGTAACCCATCTGTAATGTGAAAAACACCCTATAATTACCACACCTCTTATTGGTTAAGCCCCTCCCTTGGAATCCCCCCTATATCTATTTTTCAGTATTTGTAGTACTTAATAAAAGATAACTTTTAAACCATATAAACCAATTTTAATGTGTTCACACATCAACTAAATATAATTATTATTAAATATATATTAAATAATATCGTCCGTAATTGAAAATTACAAGTACTTCTGATCACAAATATAAAAATACAGAGAATTCATCTAAAAAGTATAAAAGTAAATATATTTACTATGACATAATTGCCATCATTATATACTGAGCCAGACAATGACGGTTGGACAGTTGTACAAAATAACTGCGATTGCTATATACTGACATTGACGGTGGTACAGCATAACTGTAATCACTATATACTGTGCCAGATATTGACAGTGGGACAGCATAACTGTAATCACTATATACTGAGCAAGACATTGACGGTGGTACAGCATAACTTCCATCACTTTTGTCTGTCTGTCAGACAGACACTGACAATGGTACCACAATTAATGCCCGGCTATGTATACAGTGTATACAGTGAAGGAAAAAATAATTTGATCCCTTGCTGATTTTGTACACTTGCTCACTGACAAAGACATGATCAGTATATAATTTTAATACTAGGTTTATTTGAACAGTGAGAGAGAGAATAACAACAAAAAAATCCAGAATAATGCATTTCAAATAAGTTATAAATTGATTTGCATTTTACCCACACGCACCCCTATCAGAGTCACACTATTTTCCCTACAAATAACTATAAAACATTCTTTTTATCACATTATTTGTATTAAAATGCCAGAAAAGCAAAAGTGTTAAAAGGCCCTAATAAATGAAATACATTAGACATAATGGAATAAAAACTGCAAACATTTTTAGATGAAAAAGTTCCATTTTATTCAGTGGAACAAACAGTGATCACATTATTCTTCACGATATTCTTGTAAAAAAACTTTTATTTCTTAATTAATTCATGTTTCATATTTAAGAAAAGCTATGATTGTGAAAAATATTCCTTTTATTTGCCAACCTGCCCCCCAGTTCTGAACATCCGCCCCCAGGCTTGCCACTCTGCCCCATGATATGACTTTTAACCCCCTATAGCCACTCTGCCCCATGATATGCTTTTACCCCCTATATGCCACTCTGCCTCCAGAAATGCCTTATACCCCCTATATGCCAAAGGTAAAACTGCTGAAGCTAAAGCTTTGAAATAAAATTGGCGGAATGTAGAGACGCAAGAGCAATCAGCTATTTATGTAGGTTGCGTGGAGTGGGCGGGGCTTTTGAGACAGTGGGTGCGGTAAATAATCGATAGTTGTGCTGCAAGGTGTCCCGGGAATTTTTTCCATAAATATATATATTCAAATAAAGGAATCATTCAAAGCTCCTTAAGGGGACAAAACCTGTATATATTATAATTATGTATGAAAATGCCATAAGTTAGACGGTAAACTCACAGGCAGCATCCTTAACTCATATATCATTTATAACACATTTCTAATATATTATTCCTTACTATCTAAAGAGTGGAGAATAATTTAGGACAGTAAATAGATTAACAGTTTAGGAGGCTGTAATACATAATTTCCTATTCATTTTAAAGTGCAGTCTCAGTAACATCATCTATAACAATATGTCGCGTCTACACTCTACAGCGAACTTCCTCTACCAAGATGGCGTCTTAGAGACGTCATCACGTACAACGCAGACGGACGCTCTTTCCCGGCCTCTCGTCATCTTTGTGGTGACGCCGCCTCCGTTGGGTGCCCTTTTTATTTTGTCAGTAAACATCCTGCGGATTTGAAAGCGGCGTTTGGGCGGCCGGAAGGCGCATGACCGCCATCTTGTTTATTTGAGTAGATCTGGGAGCGAGAAAAAAGGAGGGAGGCAACGGCGGTCGCCCTGAGGAGGGACCGGAATACGGTGCCAGCGGTCTGCGGTGAGTATTGAGTGGCCGAGGCTGTGTAGGGCGGGAGGGTGAGATGCGGGGAGCGGCCTGGGCGGTTTCCGAGCCCCAGCAGAGTCTCGTCTAATATGGCGGGCCCCATGTAGAGGGTTTCGGTGGAGGCCGCGCTCTGGCTGCGGACTGTTCTAACGTCCCATGCGGCAGTGGTCGCCAAAGAGCTATACAGGAGAGGCCGGCGCTGTTGGAGAAGTGTAGGCTGGACTCGTCCCGCCCAGTTCGTAGACTTGGTTTCCGGGTAGTGGCTGTTGTCAAAGTATGAGCCCCGCGCTGTAGAGCGCAGGAGCGGAGATCCACGCGTGTTACCGCCTGCCACATTGTGATGTGCGTGTCTGACACGACTGAATAAATCGCGGGTAGTTATGGCCCCCGTTCGATACCGGGCACCTCATGTTTCTATGAGCAGTCTGTCGGGTTTATTCCTCAAAGCGAGGCTTGGCAGAGGAGTTGTGGGTTTAACTTTATTATGGCGGTTTCTCTGTGTTGCCCCGTACGATGTATAATCCAATGTATTAGGAATATAAAATCGCTTATTTAACGATACATCTCCCAGGGCCAACTAAACTCCTCCTGCAGCAGAAGCTTGGCCATTCATAACGTCTAGTGAAGCCCCAATTCTCCTGTCAGCCTGCTCCTTAGTGAATAAACCCCTTCCTGTCTGCTGAAGCCCTGCATGCTGAGCGGGAAACTTAACTTTACACACTCCATCTGCTTGCCTTGGTTAACTGTATAAGTGCTGTCAGCCTCATACTGCAATGAAGGCATTGATTGGGTTAAAAGTACTTTCAGCGTCCCTGTGTTTATGTAAAGTTTGCACGCGGCTGCATGTGTTGCGTGTTTACCTGTCGTATGTTTTGTGTATTCGGGGCCTCACATGTAACAGTGATGTTTCAGGACACTGACGTGTTGGTTGTGTATGTAACATGCATGTATAATCTAAAGGTTGGTGCTCGTATTTAAGTAATGGCCCCAAAGTGCGGCGATCGCATGCTGCCGGGGGCAGCATCTCACTGACTTAACTATACATTATATAGGGCCTGCAGTAGAGGTTCACCGGGGTTGGACCTTCATAATGTATAGTTAAGCGGGACACTAAACTGCTTCTACGTGTTTTCTTGTCTTAAAGCTTTTGTGTAAATGAGGTTTGTGTCGCGTGTGATAGATGGGGATGAGGACTTTAGATGTGTCCGTCTTTATATTGATGGCTGCTCCTGGATTTTCCTGTCCCCACTACAACCCAACCCCCCCGCCCCCGCGGTGTGTACATGGTGTGTACTCGGGGCAGTGTGCTTGTGCGTTTCGCTTTTACAATAACCAGGCGAATTAAAGCGTTTGAAAAGTCATTCTGGTTTCATGGGGGGGGGTTGAGTTTTGGGGCGAATAGCTCCTGTGTGTTGAATCGTTATTTTGAGTGTTTGCGTTAGTATAGGGTCACACTTGGTACGTTCCGACTGTTGTTTGAGACGCGGGCTATTATCGCACCGTGGTCGCAGCGGGTGGGAGTCGGCTGCGGCAGCCTTTTTTTTGTTTTTTAGTATAGTTTTTTTTATTTATTTTTTTAGCCCGCTTGGCTTCTAATCAGTGAAATGTTTCTATAAACATTTAACGCGGTGACACGGACTGTTTTACAAGTAGGTTTTCTGACTATACCGCATATAAATGTAGAAACCCTCTTCTGAGTCTTATTTAAGCAGCAGAGTACTAAAGGGGCCGTTATTGTATTCAGCCGCCCTCGGAGGTGACACGAGGTGTTTAACACATTGGTGCCCGGACTGGTTTTCTGTACCCCACAAGTGTCCTGAAGCTGCTTCTCTGGCTGTCTGTGTAACTCGCCCAGACTGCTGTTTTTGGATGTTATTTCCGCCGTTAGAAGTCACGTTTCATGTTGAGGACTCATTTACTGTCACTTCATTGTTGGCTTTCAATCAGTATTCTGTGAGCCGCCTGCCGTTACCGGTACAGATAGGACTGGGCACCAATATGTGTTCAGATTTACCCCGAAGTGTTTGATATCAGGGTCTTTCACACAGATCTCTACAAACCTTACCTGTGTGTTCCTTCCTCAGGTGTACAGGTGTATTGTCCAAGAGGATATCCATGGACCGCTGCCGCAAACAATGTCCCTTTCCTTTACAGCCGGCATTAGTGTTTTCCTTGAGCCCGTCACACGCGGTCCCTTAAACTGCCAGGTGAAGTGATTTATGATCCCAGGAGCCCCACTATTTGAGTCTAGTGAGTGACAGACAGACGCTGGTTGGCATTTTGCGTGGTGATTTTGTTTTTTGTGCGGTTTGGTGCTATGGAGAAGATGAAAGTCTGGCGATTGCGCGGCCGGGTGCTTCTCTACACCTGTCGCGTTTCTGACGCATTGATTCCGGTGCGTGAGATCCAGTGAGTTTGAAGCGTTGCCCATGCTGGGTTTCTGGTGTGTTCCTGAATCGCCATAGTAACTGGTTGTTTGGTCAGTCAGCTGTCTGCCGTAATGATAAAAACTTTACTGGGCCGTGTGACGGTTCCTTTCATCTCCATGCAGACATTTTTGTATGTTTTTTTTATTCTTTAGATCCTGCTGTAAATATGTGAGGACATTTTTAGTTTACCAAGGTGACCCTTGAGATGTGGTGGCAGTTAATAAAGTGAGGGAATGTAAACATGCATTGGATAGATATATGGATCCTGACTGGATGGGCTGAATGCTTCTATTTTGCTGTATTATGTTATAATACAGCTTTGCTTTATCGACCCCCACACCCCAAAGTATCAAGTGATAAAAAGCTTGTCGATTTCTAAGTAGGCATAAACTTTAAAATAAAAACTCCCGACTCTCCAGGGAGAAACCTGTCTGGACTTGTGGAAGTCACAATAGTTCCTAGAATACGCTGTTGCTTTTGAAATGCCTGTTACAATCTTCTGTAATAATAAAAAGCCCCCACGAGCAGAGTTTCTATGAGAAGCACGCAGTTCCCCTGTCCGCAGCTTTTGGCGCGTATTAAAGCATTATGCGCCTCCGTTACTCGTGTGAATGCATAGAAATGAGAAAAAGAGGCATGGCAGTGGCTTAACAGTGTTTCCTATTACATCACGTTAAAGGGCAGTCTAAGGATGGAGTATTTTGTAAATACAAAGTTACTGAGGGGAAAACCACCTTGTGAAGATGCTATGGAAAGCTGGCCCCTCCGTCCGCCTTTCATGGCTGCTTGAAGAACCCAAAAGGCTGTCCGGAAAGTGTCCCGGTGGAAGTCGCTCCCATCGGCGGGACTTGTTGAAGCCGGCGCATTACCGATAAACGCCGGTGGAAAAGGCAGAAACGTTGGAGATGAATCCAAATATCTTGTTTGCATGCAAGTAAAGTTAATGTTAAACGTGCACTCGGCAGTCATGGGCTGTGAAGTGCATATGGCGGCCGTCTGTCCCTTTTATGGCCCTGTAACAAATTCTACTGTTATGTGTGAAATGACATCTCGATTTTGCTAATCGCACGTGACTAGCGCTGAGCGAAAACACCTCTCCCTTATTCTTCCTGGGTATTCTAACTAATAACGTAGAATATGGCGCTCCTTAAATGAAAATGCTAACGAGTCATTTGAAGAATTTGTGGGAAAGGGGGGGCTAATTACCAGTTTCTGTTCTGTTCTCCAGCAAATACCTGAATTCCTCTGCAACGCTTGCTGATTGCTATAAGTACAAGAACATTTGGGATTTACCGATATCAGTGCTATATAGTATGTTGGGTGCAGAAAGCATCATCTATATAGATGATAGATCTATCAATGAAACTTGAGTTTGAGAGCTGTAACAATGAATGTATTGCCAAGTGTTTATGGCGTATTTATGATGATGCTTGGAGCTGTTGCCATCGTGTGATGTCTCTTATGGTTCCTTGGCTTTATATTATGGCATAAACACTTTGCGTAGTATTTGTAGAGCTCAGGTACAGCCAGCAGCTTTAATAACAGCGATTATTTATTTTAATATAATGCTATTAACCAAGTACATTTTCCTTTCTCCTCAGGTCTATTCCTTTGTTTTTAACCTAATCCGAAAAAAATGTTCTACGCGCACTTTGTTTTGAGCAAGAGGGGGCCGCTAGCCAAAATTTGGCTAGCGGCCCATTGGGACAAGAAGCTGACCAAAGCCCATGTGTTTGAGTGCAACTTGGAGAGCAGTGTGGAGAGTATTATTTCACCCAAGGTGTGTAAAATTACCGTGATGTCATTTTCTGCAATGCATTGAGTCACGCCAGCGGTTGTATGTGCTGCTAGGGGCAACAAGCCTGCATTATCTGTGTTTACAACGGAATTCTTGTGTAACCAAGGCTTGGGTATCAGAGTGGTTTTGGAAGTTCTTAAATTCTTCATTTGAGATAAAGTCTATAAATTCAGCTACATCTGTCGCGAGACACAGCTGTGCCTGTTGCCCAAATAGCAGTAGAGCTGTAAGCTGCACACTGGATGCCCTAATGAATATATATATCTTTTACACATCTGCTCTGGTTTATATAGCATCATTATCAATTACAGGTAAAGATGGCTCTCCGAACTTCTGGGCATCTTCTCTTGGGTGTTGTTCGAATCTACCACCGGAAAGCAAAATATCTTCTTGCTGACTGTAACGAAGCTTTCATCAAAATTAAGATGGCTTTTCGTCCTGGTAAGCACTTTTTAACAAATTATTTTTTCATAATAGATACTGATGGGGAATTGTGAAGAGTAACCTCCATTAATAAGAGAATTTCAATGACTAGTGGAGTCGCTCCAGTCTTTGTATGAAGAATGTTACTGTAGGCAGAAGGCAACAGTCTGGCTGTGGTGTTTGTTTGTTTTTTTTCATAATTGATGCAGTACAGTGGGTTGATCTTATTGCAGTTGTACAATTTATCCCAGTAGACACGGGTAAGATGTTGGGTACATGACCACACGGCATTATTTGTTTGTAGGTGTTGTGGATTTGCCGGAAGAGAACAGAGAAGCTGCTTATAACGCCATCACACTGCCAGAGGAGTTCCATGACTTTGACCAGCCATTACCGGATTTAGAGTAAGCAAAACCCGTCGTGCTCACACCACATCTCCCCAAAAAGTTGAGGGAATTAATAGAACATGTACCCAGAACATATATGGTTATAAAAATAGACGGTATGGGGCCGATCACTCATTTATACAACTGAGCAGTGAGGAAGGCTTTCAGTAATATGCCCGCCTCTAATGAGCACTGCGTTCACAAATGGGGTTAAGGGTAAAAACAGCCTAATGTATATAACGTCTAACTTTTTTCCTCTCCAAGTGACATTGATGTGGCCCAGCAGTTCAGCTTGAACCAGAGCAGAGTGGAAGAGATCACAATGAGGGAAGAAGTTGGTAACATCAACATCCTGCAAGACAATGATTTTGGTTTGTATATCTTTAACTTCACAAGCATATATCCATACCAAGCTGCAAACATGTCTGGTTTACCAGCAGCAAGCAAATGTGTGTACATTTTACAAGTGAGTGCACAAAATAGATCTGTTGTGCCGTTTACAGACAAATATATATAGGATCTTAAAATAGTTATAAACCATTGGAGACACAATGGCATCAATTATTTTACTTCCTATTGGTAGCATTTGAATTACTTCACCCCACTAAATTATTTAGTTCTAGTCAGACGATTTAATCTGTTTCGCTCGGTCTTTTTAAACATCATGTGTGAAATTGGAGAAACAGACTGCAATCTGATTTAGTTCCGGTAAATAGATATACTTATGCTAAAAGCAGTTAAGGTAACAATTTTTGATCGTTGCTGGAAGTGACAGGGATAAAGGATCTGATGATCTGTTGACGGCATAGAAGTACTATTCCTCTTGTATGTTGGATACTTTTGTAAACTCAACCACTGGTCAAGGCTTCACCAGACTTTCTTCTGACAGGTGACTTTGGAATGGATGACAGGGAGATGTTGCGTGATGGCAGTGCCTTTGAAGATGACATGTTGGTGAGCACCAGCTCCTCCAACCTCTTGTTGGAGCCGGAGCAAGGTACCAGTCAGCTGAACGAGAAGAGCAACCACCTGGAATATGATGAGCAGTACAAAGACGACAACTTTGGAGAAGGAAATGATGGAGGAATTCTAGGTATTTGAGATCTTCTCGTTTGGGTAAAGCCAAGTGTAAACTACATACACATTTTTAAGGTGAAAAGGAATTGTTCTATAGCATGTATATCTGGAGCGAGTTCAGACGAAAGCAAAAGTGACCATATAAAGACATGGATGTCATGTAGCTTGACGATATTGTCATTCTAATGGCTATCTGTGTCGAATTTATATGCAAGGATAAAAATGAAACGTGAAAACCACATTATCGCATTTCACTTAGACACTCCTTTGCCATTTAGGCAAGTAGCTTTGAGAGATTGCTATTAGTCCAGACTTGTGCAGTACTGAGGGTTTTTCTTCCTCCATTTTCAGATGATAAACTGTTAAGCAATGACGGAGGAGGCATATTTGATGACCCACCAGCTATCCCCGATGAAGGTGTTGCAATGCCTGCACAGCCTCCTCATGATGACGATATGGATGACGATGACATCGTTTCAAGTGGGTGCTCTGCAAATATGCACAAATATGCATAAAACAGTAGAATCGTTGCAACAAGCTGAAATGTTACGTTTTATTGTAGTGGGCGGACCAGATAGTCCAGATTCTGTTGATCCAGTGGAACCCATGCCAACAATGACAGATCAGACTACATTGGTGCCCAATGAAGAGGAAGCTTTTGCCCTGGAGCCTATTGACATCACAGGTGTGTGTTTTGGGTTTTTGTCCCCCCCTGTATTTGTAAGACTGTTCATTAAACAAAGTGCTGCTCATTAAATGCACATTTGGAGACCCCATCCCTCTATAGCTTTTACATTGTCTGTCTATCTCTTCTAATAAATCTCTTATCCAATGTAATTCTTAGTCAAGGAAACCAAGGCCAAGAGGAAGAGGAAGCTGATTGTGGACAGTGTTAAGGAGTTGGATAGCAAAACCATTCGTGCTCAGTTGAGTGACTATTCTGACATTGTCACTACCCTGGACCTTGCACCCCCCACAAAGAAACTGATGATGTGGAAGGAGACAGGTGGTGTTGAGAAGCTCTTTTCCTTACCTGCTCAGCCTTTGTGGAATGTCAGACTACTGAAGGTACTATAACCATCAATACTCGCCTTTTTAATTTTAGCCAATAACTCTTTAGTTTGTCTTACAATTTCTTTAAAACATCATGTAAAGTGCAATTTAATATTAAGGTTGGAAAGGAAAAAAACTTCTATATTATACAGCTCTGTCTTTGTGCCGACCTTATTTCCCACACTTTTTTGGTGTGTTTTTAGCTTTTTACACGCTGTCTTACACCTGTTGTACCGGATGAGCTCCGCAAGAGAAGGAAAGGTGGAGAAGCTGACAATCTGGATGAGTTCCTTAAAGAATTTGAGAACCCAGAAGTTCCGAGGGAGGAAATGAGGCAACAGGATGTCATTGGTTAGTGTTCCACTGTAATTGGCTTTAATAGGGTATAATACCAAAGATTGATGTAACGGGGAACATGTATTATAAGCCACTATGTACCTACGCTCTTTGCAGAAGTATACATTAGGACTGAGCGTAACGCGTCTTTGTTGAAATGGTTTGTAACATTTTGCTTAATGTGTTTATATCCTTGCAGATCAGCCCATCCTGGAAGAGGCCAGTCGTCTCCAGGAGTCTTTAATGGAAGGAAGCCGGACCCAGATGGATGAAACTGTGATGCCTCCTCCACCTCCTCAGCAAGGCGTCAAACGTGATTCGCAACAAATGGAACCAGAGCCTGTAATGCCGGTAAGACGCTCACAAATCCTGTATGAAAAATGGGTTATTTTACTTCTGATCTTGGAAAACGTGTTTCTTTTGGGTGTTCTTTTTGTAATTTGTGAAGCTGACGTTTCATTGATTAAGCACACGTTAATCAAAATGACCCCGTAGTTACTAAGCCAAACTAGTGAGATCGTTGATCGCATTGCAGCTCAGTAAAATGTAATTTTGCACGGACAAACTTTCCAACATACTTCCAGCTTTTCCAATTTCAGCTATATTTTTGTGCTCATATTTTTGTCTTCCCGCTTAAAGACCACTTTATGACAAATCTTGGTGAAGTCCGTTCCTCCGTAGACTTACCGTCTGGGTGGATGTATGCAGTTACCTGAACACATTATGCACCAACTAGAAAGCTGTGCAGCTGAAACACAAACTACCCGTTTTGAAAAACTTATGTAAAACTAGAAGCAAATGTAGACGTTCCTAAGAACAGATTGAGGTTTTGGAACTAACCTAGAAATATCAGATAATTGATACCTTCCTCTGCTGCCCATCCTCTCAGACATGTAATAAATCATGCAGAATAACAGCTGCTTAAGCCAAATATACTTAAAACATCGCAACTTTGTATCTGGCAGCGCATATCTTTATTTTTCTTCTTACTCCAATACATTTGGGCTAGTGCTTTAGCACTATGGCTATTTGTCATAATCCTAGCTTTTAAATAGCCGTATGATGCAAGCCACACAAATCACCTAAAATCATGGCTTTTTTTCTTATGGTATCTTACTGCCTAGATTGAAAGCTCACAAGCAGGACCCCCTTTTCTACTTGAATGTTGTAAACATTACATGTCCCCTGTAACAGCGCTCAGACATTTCTGTAAGGAAAATTAGGTATCGGAAAGGAGCACAAAATTTAACATAAAACAAATGACTTTTTATCAGGTTTTTTTCTACTGTTGCTTGAATTTATATTCACACTCACGATATAATATATTTATTGGCATTTGCTTTTGCTGAATACTCCTGTCCAATAAGTTCTGAAAAATGTATGCATTTATATTTAACATTTGCTATAGTTTTTATTCTGACACGTATGTTTTTCTGTTTCTTTTGATTAGCAGCCAGAGCCGCAGATAGAAATGCCCCCAATGGAACTCCCCCCAGAGGAGCCTCAGAACATCAATGAGCTGATCCCAGAACTCAACCTTCTACGAGAGAAAGAAAAGGATGAGGAGGAGGAGGAAGAAGAGGTATTTGAATGGGGGCTTAGCACATGGATTTAAGTGCCTCATAAGTTTGTTTATATAGCGCCATCAAATTGCTTCGACTGTACAATGGGTAGACAGGACATAAGTAGTATGTAACATAACAAATTGACTTACAGAAACAGGTGAGGAGGGCCCAGCTCAAATGAACTTACAATCTAGAGGGATTTAGGGTGTATTACACAAGGTAAAAGTGTCAGTGTAAGGGATGGACCAGCCACACTAGTGTAAGTATCGCATTAGAGGGACTAAAAGAGGTGAGCTAAGGGAATATGCAGGGCGTTGGTGTGCTGTTGTACGCATCCTTAAAGAAGTGGGTCTTGAGGAATTTTTTTGAAGGAATAAAGGCCAAGGGGGAGCATTCCAGAGGATAGGGGCAGCCCTTGAGAAATCTTATAAGCAGATATGAGAGCGAGAAATCAGAGGAGAGGACAGAAGGAGATCATTGGATGAGTGGAGAGATCAGTTAGGAGTGGATTTAGAGATGAGTGAGGAGATGGGGGGGTGCTGTGAAGGGCTTTGAAAGTAAGAGTGAGGATTTTGTTAGCTTTTTACAGCTGTTACCTCAATTGTTTTATTCACTTGGGTGTTTCACTGTATTCAGATGCTTGTACATTATTACCGTATGATTTGTACATTTGTTAGCTGTATAACCCTCAGTCTTCTGCATTGTGACGTTCTTGGCTCAAGCTGCAAACTGCTGCTTTAAATATGCAGCTTCGATAGGAACCTGGCACCACTTGTATGCGTCGCTGCTTGCCATTCTCAAATGACACAATGACACAATGGTACAATGTAATTGTTCTTCCAAGCCAGCTTAGAACATCTGTGAATTTTAACATCTCAATAAAGAATCTGCTGTGCTAAATATTTTTTCAGCAAGGAGACAGGAGACCCATTTGCTGCGTATCAGACAAGCAGGTAGTTTAGAACGAGTGCCTGGTGCTCTCGGGACGCTGAGAAATATAAATTCATCTTCAAGTTCAGTTATCTTATGAATATTAATCAGAGCTTGCGGCTGGCTTGCTAACTGCTGTTTTTCTTACCGAAGGAGGAGGATGCTACAGGGACCGAACAGGATCAGGAGGAGAGACGATGGAACAAGAGAACCCAGCAGATGCTGCATGGGCTTCAGGTACTGAGACTCTGCCTTGTTGTTGCTCGGCCTTTCCGCTGTTTCACTGGGGCTTACAGATGTTTCATAGAAATAGTTTCTAGTTGAGTGTTTTGTATCTGTCCCCACCTGACTTGGTAACCTGAATGCCTTGGTCTCTGGAGGCTTCAGGTTTGGCAAATAACTGCGTCTAAAGGACCGTATTCTGCTCTTCAGAGGGAAGCAACTTTTTGGCTCTACTCCCTGCCACTCCTGGCTTTCATTCTTGGGGAAACCCAAGTTAAGCCTTCTAAGCTGCAATGTATAGAAAACCAGACCTGTACATATATTGCATAGAAATTGTTGAAGGGCAAGGTTCTTTGACTCTCGCAGTAGACTTAATGTACTAAGTGGAACCAATTAATCTAATCTGGGTGTCCTGTATGTTTATTACTACTTGTGCCATGAAGTCCTTTCGCTCATCTGCTGGCCCGTATGACATCTTCGTTTTTTATTTTTCTGCAGAGAGTTCTTGCTAAAACCGGAGCAGAATCCATCAGTTTGCTTGACTTGTGCAGAAACACAAACCGCAAGCAAGCGGCAGCAAAGTTTTACAGTTTCCTTGTACTTAAAAAGCAGCAAGCCATAGAGCTGACCCAGGAGGAGCCTTACAGCGACATCATCGCCACACCAGGACCAAGATTTCATATCGTGTGACCTGTCAAAATATCCATGGACCTTTTTTTATGCTGGAGCAGGATGCATAGCATGGCAGAGCAGTATAGAAAAGGCTTCTCCAACACCCATTTGGGTCAAAAGATGTCATGTTGGTGATCTGGCCCTTCCTTCCCCCTGCTTACGTTTATTTTAATGTATGTACAAAAGTTTGCCTTTTTTATTTTCTTTAAGTGTGACAACAATTTTTATGCGATATAAATGTGGTTGGGATGGTTTTTATTCAGCAGACACCATATTGCTCCCGAATTCTCGTTTTTTGACCGCTCTCATGCTGTAACAGTTGTGCGCAGTACTGGAAAATGGAATTCCGCTGGTTACTGAATAGCTTTCATACCACGCCAAACGGTGCCTGTTTCATTTTATCAATGACTTAAATACTATAATAGTTAGACTAGTTACCCTTGAGTAAAATTTTAACATCTTTACTGGTGCCTGCAAAATGTTTGTGCTCATGTTTTACATTTTATTATGCTCAAGAACCTTTTAGTAAATATTTCTTTATTTTAAACCACATCATCTTTTGCCTGAAGCTCAAAGATGGCCAAATCTATAGCTTCGTAGTACCTGCCGTCAGCTTGTACAATGCTTAGTGGCTTTTGTTCACTTTTTTTGCTTTAATACATACGTAGTTCTTAAGGACTTAATTACTTCAAGGTGCCGACGCAGGTACTGGACAACTCCTCAAAAATGACTCTGTTCCTCATAAACCTCAACCTAAATCAGTGCAGTTTTTTTTCCCTGTTGCCATCTATATTTAGCAAGCAAAAGAACGTTTTCAAGAAACGCTACTCGTTGTACCTGGGATAGTTAACTCTTATCTGTCAGTAATAAGATGAAAGCGATTCTCGAAGTGTACCTGTTAAGCTACTTTCTCTGAATTGAAAATGGTTCTTTCAGGTTGCAGGTTGGAAGTTTATTGCTTACAGCTGTGGGGGGGGGGCTTACTGTAAATGTGACCTTCCTGTTTCTGGCCGCTTTAGGACTTGTATGTTTTTTTTTTTGGGGGGGGAGGTAACTATTACAAAAAAAATGTAAAATCTTTTATGATAAAAAAGGGGCACTGAAGTGACATAACTTGTTGTTTTTTGTGTTATTTATATATAGTTTCCTCCAGTCCTATAGAATTATGTAGCATAGAAACCACGTTAAGCTGCCGTTTGTCATTTCATTCTCTGCTACTGCACACTACTGTTCTCTGAAGGTTTTATTGCCATCTAAATGTGTTTTTTACACGCAGTTTTCATTTTCAAATGTCCTCTTATTTTATGGCCACTTTTAAATCACTGGTTTAAGGCTCGTCACTATCACGGACCAGGTATAGTGTATTTTAATCAGCGTCTCATGGGCTATGACACTCATATTATGTATTTTTGTTCATATGCCGAATACGGTCTTTCTGATATGTTCTGCATTTCTGTAACTTGTTTGGTCTACAAAAAGCATACATTTCCCCCAGAATTTCTGTGGCTAACACTTTATTTATCGTTCCAATTATGGATACAAAAAATAAGATTTGTTTTAATCATGAAAATGTAAAAAAAAAAATTAAAATAGTTATGAATAAAAGCTTTACTCCTACCATTCTATTTTCTATTTGCTGTGTCTGGAAAGCCGGTTTCCCTGTTGTATAAAGAGATATTGTAGATAACTTTGGATGTTTTAATTATAGAAATTAATCTGTTTCTTGTTACACATTTTAGCCAGTTTTCATTGCTTCTCAAGAATAATTGTTGATGAAAATAGTTGATGCTGTTATGTATAACTTTTTTCTAATAAAAGTCTTGATAAGTAACCTTTTCTTCGCGTACTTATTACTTCTGAGAAGTGTTGCATTGGCACACATTTATGCCGCGGTCTTGGCATGTAATTGGGTCTGTGATGCGGCTTAATTAACCATCAACACTTTAGATTGAATATGCTTGTAGGGTTGTAATTTGCACCTCTGGGTACTAGCTGTATACCAAAGGCTGGGTGTATAAACCATTTGAGTTTCTGCGTAAGCCCAGGAGAGAGTCTAACACTGGCTTTATTAGCATAAGAAGTGTATTCCTTCTGGTAAACAAAATAATGCGACTCAGTCTTAATCACCCTGACTAATGGAAGTCTATGGAGGAACAGACTTCATTAGCATGGCTGTTAATCAGCTTAGAGCAGTTTTGAGCATGAGAAGTCCCCTAGAATATCACGACTGACAATTACGGTGGTGGAACTTGCCCTTTTAAACCTAATACACAAACTTCTGACATGCTTTAAACCTCCACCCTGATTATATAGAATAGAACACGCGCTACATATGTAATAGAACACGCGCTACATATGTAATAGAACACGCGCTACATATGTAATAGAACACGCGCTACATATGTAATAGAACACGCGCTACATATGTAATAGAACACGCGCTACATATGTAATAGAACACGCGCTACATATGTAATAGAACACGCGCTACATATGTAATAGAACACGCGCTACATATGTAATAGAACACGCGCTACATATGTAATATACACGCGCTACATATGTAATATACACGCGCTATTTACCAGAAAGTGAAGACATTCTGATATTAGTTACATAAATACAATTTTATCCAGAACTTATGTTCACAACCTGCCTCTGATACAGTGACCGGCAAACCCATCATTTCTTGGATTTCAGACACTAAAACTGCATGCCCAGCGCAGGACTTGTTGTTTTTGGTAGCGCTGGCACCCGTAGCGCGATCATTTCTGCCTTTAAACGCTGCCTCCTGCGGTGCGGGAGACTTCAGTGTCCGCCGTGTAGCTGGAGATCCGTTACAGGTAATGATTACTCGCTGCTGCTTCTTGGACAATTGAAAATCACGAAGGCAGGCGGCTTGCTGTGCTCCACTTTCATACCCCAGGTAGCTGCTCTAGGGGGCATCAGAAATCTGTAGCTATTATTGGTGTGGATATCCTTTTACAGTTCTGACTTCTGCTCTGCTGGAAATAAAAATGTTACATACGTCATGGTTTGCTCGATACGGTAAGTATTCATATTCCCTCTATAGCAAAGCCACGATGTTAGTAACATTCACTAAAGCAGGAAGCATGGTTTTTATTGCAATATCTACTAAATCAAACAAAAATAGTTTCAGCTTTTGGCATCGGGGACTCTGACACGTTCAAATCTATGTGAGAACTTTAAAACAAAACCGCATCTGCACGTTTGTCCCTAGTGATTTTTTAATTATGATTAGTCCGCTTCAGCTATGAAAGCTTTACAAAAATAGGATCTTCGGCAAAGGTAGCCATATGGGGACCCTAAATAAAGAGGGCATTGGTTACTCTGATGCTGTATCTGCTACTGTTGGGTTTATGCAACTTGGCCGCTGAATCCATTTTTACGGTGGCCAGGATTTCTGCTTTGACTGTGGCTTCTAGCTCTCGTCGTCCTCCCATCCGCTCAATCCACCAAAGCTTTCTGCAAAATCATTTATGACCTGCAAATAAAAATTCCAGTGCCATCAGCAAGCATTGCCTGGGGGGACTTGGGGCCGAACACCACAAGAACTTTCCAATTAATCACAGAGCTTCATTTCCTAAACACGTTTATACTTCCTAGAAAGTTCATGCCGGAAACACTAATGTTGACGTTTGAGGTTCTTAGTCCAGGTGACTATTTGGCCATTGCCGACCTGGAGGGTCTACGTGGTTATCCCCTGTTTCCGAGCCATCTGAGATTCTTGTGTCCTCCTCTGCCCGGCCCCCATGGACCAGTACATCCTCGTTACATCTCCAGAGTCTCCCTTTGTTATACGGGGCAGCTGGCTTGGCGTGGTTGCCCATAAAAATGTGTATTTAGTACATACGATTGCTAGATTCCCTTTGCTATTACTCATGGTGCGTTCATCCACGGCCATAACGTGCACATATGCAAATTTATTACACGTGTTTGGGATTTGTCACGTCGCCCGCTTTCGTTTTTTCCGGTGACCTGGGCCACCCGTATCTCCATGCCAGGAAAAACACGTTCCGACGCAAACACCACAAAACAGACGTTTCCCTAGACGTTTTTAGGAAATTCAATGGCCGATATGCTTTGGATTTAAAAGAATTCTTCATCCACAAGGCGGAACAATGAAATGATCGATGTACTTACGTCAACGAGCGGGGGACGTGATTCATCCTATTCATATTCAGTTAGGGTACAAGTTTTGCGTGCTTTTTCCTCTTAGAAACAAAAAAACTAGCAGAAGATGCATATATTACAAGTCATTTTGAACGGAAATACTGTCCCCCAAACACCGCTGAATAATATCAGATGTGGGAGTTGCAGAAACAAAAAAAATAATAAAAAATACAATGTTACCTCTGATGCGAGTGATAAAAATATGCAGCCCAGCTGTTCGGTTTGTCCTCATGCCGAACTCACTCGTGTGAATAATTCTCTTGGCTTACTAAAACTTTGGTTAGAGACTGGGATAAGTTACAAGAAGCGTGACAAGCAATGTCATATTAACAAGCGATCGCTTTAAAACATGTTCAGAGAGCCCATTAAAATTAAGTATTAAAATATACCGGTATTAATATTTCGATTGAACTGAGGCATTCGTTGTTCTGAATGTTCTGGGGAACTGGGTTAAAAAATTACTTTTTTTTTCACAATGATATAGTGGAGCCATTTCATCGTCATAAGGATTGAGCATACAATCCAGTGATGAATACGGTAATAATGTAGGTTAATAATGACAAAAACCTGGATTTGTCTCATTTTGTTCCAAGGAATGTCCTTCATCCACAGCCTGGAGGCCACCATTGTTGTCAGTCATGTGATGTTTTGGGTGGCTTTCCCTGGTCAAACACCACACCGAGCGGATTCATGGCAAAGCTAATGAAGTCAGTTCCTCAATAGACTTCCATAACTCGGAGTGTCCCACTGAAAGATTAAGACTGAGTAGTCCTATTGTCTATCGCAGGTAGTATGATGGCTAAATTATTATTATTATCTTTTTTTTTTATAGCGCCAACAATTTACTCAGCGCTTCGCACAATACATATATTTAAGGGGCTCACAAGCTTACAATCTAAATGGTGGGCGATCCCCTCTAAAGAGTGACCCTTTCTATGACTAAGGACACGTCGTATGGCCAGAAGAAATGTACATACAGCTTTGCGGTTTTATTTTCCATAAAGTTAGTGAAGAGATCTGATGTATTTTGGTTTTCTCTTCACATTAAATAATAGACCGTTTTAATGACGACATATTTTTTATTGTTTGTCCTTCTTAGTGAAAGTTCCTGACTAAGTCCAATCAGTCTGCAAATTCATCTCATACCCGATGAAAATATCAACCATTTATTCACAAACGTACCCAACAGGTGAGGCCCGTAGGGACGGGTATGAGGACAGGTTAAATTATTAATGGAGAACAATGGAGAACACTGAAGTATTAAAGAAAACTCCTCTATTGACCGCTATAAGGGTCCAACAATATAAAATTTCATTTTTTTCTAAACTTATTATATTTTATCTGGATGTTTTGCTTTAGATGACCTTCCGCCTCGACAGACCGGAAAATGTGTATTATTATTTTATATGATAGAGTATTGTGGCTGTTTGCGTATCTCGGTTAGGATGACCTCCACCGTTGGAGACCACGGTCAACGACTTTCTAATTTTCTGTTTTATTATGTAATGTCTTCGACCACATGTCTTCGCGCTATGGCCTCTTCCCATGAGTACCGGCCTGAAGGTTTCACCTTGATATTTTTAATTGCTTTTGTTATATTTTATTGCTTTTTTGTTTGTTTTTTTAAAGTTTCTACAAAGGCATGTTTGTCCTCGGGTAAACTCACCCAACAACAGAATTGTCTATTATATTTTAATTTCAAATTACATTTGTAAATATATACTATTTTAATTAAAGTTGAACTTTCACCAGTTTCTTTTTTATTACGAGTATCAGATTAAAATACTTTAGAATTATATTGGACTGTATCATACTGCCTTGTGGTAAACAATAGAATGACTATGTCTTAATCACCCAGCCTGACACTCTGACTTCATTAGCATTGCCATAAAGAATTGACTCAGTGTGGTGGGTAGGAAAAGTCACCTAAAATATTACATGACTGACAAGAATGGCGACCTCCAGGACTGCACACACAATAGCGTTGAAAGAGTGACATTTGAAGATCTTGCTTAGATTGTACAATGTTGTGGAATCTGTTGGTGCTATCCACATAAAATAGGACTACTGTTCAGAGCGTTTGCAGCTGTCTGCTCTGCGATTGTTCTCAATAAACAAAGAGTTTTTTCCGCGCCGGGTATCTAGAATGCGGCGTCGCATAAAATGTATTGAGCTCACATGATTGCGCTGCGTTTGTCGCCTGCTTTTAATAATGGCAATAATTGCCCTTTCAGAAATATGAATCAGCGCCATATGTTTTTAGAATTCAGTAAAAGTAGTTGAACCAGTTCTGGCAATTCAGATATTATATAGAGATGTGATAGACCTAGTGATTTGATACATGCAAAAGGGATCACGGTGGGGTGAAAGGTATGCCTGGACGTCGTCCGATTTCTGGCAAATAATCAAATTCTAACGCTATGTAATTAGATATCACATTTATTAATTCTGCTTCCCCCCATTTAAATTACATTACATAGTCCAGGCCCTGACTGACCATCTGGCACTCCAGGTAAATTCCCGGCAGGCCAGTGACCGTCGGCACCACGCACTCACCAGATCTCCCACTCCAGCCTATGTCTTAAGGCGGCTGCTGGCCTTAAAGTGCCGACCAAATCCGGCCCGGACATAGTCTAATGTCAGCTTTCATTTGTGTTAAATCTTAAAGAAAAGTGGTTACTTATAACGATCAGTTCTGGTGACATTTCAATGGTTGCTGTGGTGATTGGACCGTATTTATAACCTTTACCTTAATTGTATAGTATGTTCATGGAATCTCACTATATATCCTGCCATGTTTTACAGCACGAACCCGAGTATCGGTTATATAACACATGATTAAACCCATACAGAAATATTACACCCAACTATTTGGGACCCAACACATGATTTCGTTATCAGTATTTTAAGATGTTCCTTGCCACGAATGGTATGATCCATCCTAGCTGAGAAGGCATTGTAAAGCCACCGTATGAAGAGAGAGAGATGGGTTGCATGAGCCTTTCCACTATTTCACTCAATTTCACACATATTTTTGTCTTAGTTTTAGATTTTATAATATACTTTTACTTAAAAGAAATCACCCAACTTCCTGAAAAAATAGAATAAACCCACTGCAGTGTGGAAGCAATGGATCTTTGGGTTGAGCGTACAGAGAGGATGGGGTGGCAAAGGTCATGCTGCTTACTTCACTTCCAATGTGATCAATATACTATTAGTCTGAAGGAGTCGGAGTGGAATGGCTTTTAACGCCTAGCGAAGCAGCAGATCTTGTCCGTGTGTTTATGGTAGATAATGAACTTAATGATGTTATGCCAATTTAAATCTGATGGCCCAGTAACATCATCAGTCTCAGTCTAAAGCAGTGCGGATGGGGTATGTTTAGTAAAGAACGTTGGGTTTTGTGTGCTTAAGAAGGAAGATTCTGAGAATTGTGTAAAATTACAATTATTTGAAGCATAAAATGATCAGGTACAGAAAGGGATAGAGGGCCCACTGGTATTCAAAGGGAACCTTTGTATAATTTTTATTAAGAAACAAATATGGGAATGAATACTTAATATTGTCGCAAAGCTTCTACAAATTGTTACATAAACACTTTATTTTTCACTTTATATTTCATGAAAGTACTCACCTGCCCATGATGCTTGGAAGCTAGGCTCTTGCAACCTGGGAGCCTCCTGGAGATCTGTTGATGCTAGAAGAGGCCCCTGCCGGCGACCAATAGACTCGCTCGCACGGACCTTTAACTCCTTGCGCGATCCAACGGATTCCCACTCCAGGTTACCCCTGTGATGCTGCGTAGATAAGGTAGGCTAGAAAGGGAAGGGACCAGGGAGATTAGTTAGGAGATACTAGCGAAGACCAACACAAAGATTCTTCATGTTGTGCGTCTTCGTATACGTTTTGCCGCCGCCGCCGCCACCATGTTCGTTTTTTTGGTATTCGGGCTGAACAACGAAAACGCACCCTCCGTATTCGCTTTCCTGTTCCCCGAATACAAATGCACCCAACAACATGATGCCCCTTTAAATATACGCTCCTGTACCCTGAATTGAATCAGAGTTGTCATCTTATATTGGAACCTTTACTTTAATTTGCAGAAATAGAACAATCGCTAAGTCATATCTACATTTATTCTGGATGTGCAAAATGGTCATATTTTTTTTTTTTTTTACACATGATGATGGTAAATTTATGCAGAACTCGTGTCCCTGAGGTTCACAAAATAAGATTTTCCCGAAAAGACAAAAGAAAAAACGGATACATACTCCGCTGACTTATCTCGCGGCAACGTGGTTATGGTTTCCCTACAGAGAGGAGCCCGAGCGAGAACAGCAGGAAAATAATTTAATCGACTAAATTGTAAATATTAAAATCTGCTGATGCACGTATATAGAGGAGAATGTAAAAACCTATATTTAGAAATCATCTCGCTCGGAGAGTACGTTCATTATATCGGGAGTGTATCTGATGCAGGTTGATTTCTTTTCCCGTCTTATCAGACAAATAATTATTTTAAGTTCTGGGGGGGGTGCGTGGGGGGGGGGGCTATGATTCTCATTTCATGTCAAATGTCTTAGAGAAACTGGGCATTAAAAGAGCACACAACCTCACAGCATATGCCGGTGCGAACGCATCTGCGCTATGAACAGCTGCTGAGTTTCCAACTGCTCCGGAGAGCCGCATAAAAATAATAAAAATTTACTTCTGTAAACGTGTAAAAAGTCCTCTTTAATGCTCAATTTGGTTATCAGAGAGATTTTTATCCTTGCTTACTTTTTTCATTAACTTTTAACTGCAATCCATACGTTGATATCTTAGTTATATAGTGAAAAGTAGAAAAAGATGGGGGAAAAAATGAAATAAAGATACCACCCAATGTTTCAAAAGGTTGCATTGGGCTTTATCAAGGCTTTTCTTTTGTCCTTGTCACCTAATGATGGTCGTTTCTGGGGCATTTATAAGAAGAATAATTGCTTCCCTGCACAGGTTTTAAGAAGCCCAGAGTAAACTTTTTTGGGGGTCTGGTTTGGTGCACCAGGGTGGTCGACATGTGGTTGTGCAGGGGCACATTTTTACAGCCCCAGGGGCAATGAAGAGCCCCATTGTACCTCCAACCATTCTACTTTGCTTCTTTTATTTCACCCGTTAACCTAAAATGCCTTAGCCTATGGCTGATGGTGTCAGAGTAATCACGGGCTGAGGCCAATGATGGTACCATATTTTTCAGTTATATTTTTCTACTGCATGTATGATATCATATAGTATACCAATTTTTGTTTTATGTTACTAAAAAACACCACAGTGGAGTGGGGTCCCTGAAGACTTAGCTTTTGGTATGTGTGTGTGTGTGTGTGGGGGGGGGGTCCGCTGTGGATTTTGGCCACCACCCTTCTTTGAAGACTTTATTGGCTCCTATCCAGAGAGAGGAGAAGATTGAGGTCCTAGTTTCCACTGTGACCCTACTATTTGGAGCACCAGCCCACTAGACAATGGGAAGTATAAGTACCTCAGCTTTAAAAACCAAGAAGAATAATGCATTTTTTTCCCCATTTTTCTTTACATACACATCATTGTGAGGTTTAGGGTTGTAAAAAGTGTTAGACTCCTGTCCTCCAGAAATGAAAAACATGGAGGAAAGAAGCACTGTCTGTCCTAAAGCGGGATATCTGGAAGGTATTCAATAAGTGTAACATTATTTTCCATTACTCTAGTGACAAGCCTTGGTGTCCAAACATTGCCCTTAAACATTTTAAGTGGGACTACAAGTTTTTCCAAGGTTCATTGCTGGACCCAGCATATCAAATACATTTGTATTTAGCGCTGATCATCCCTGACATGCCGTACGTATGTAAATATGTAGATTATGCCTCAAAAGGCAGAGCAGAGGAACAATTTTTCCCCGCCATAGATGTAAGAAATGAAGGGTGCCTTTAAAATGTGATACTACATTTATTGCATAATGTTTTGGGGAAGATTTGGATTTCTATAAGGTGAGATATCTGGTTTTACAATGTAAGGTCATTTGCATAGTAATGCATTACAAAGGGTTTGGAACAAAGGCTCCAACAGAGGTGAATACCTCACAGGGGGTCAGACAACTGAAGCCAATGTATATTAACATAACTGTGTGCATGTTTGCATAGACTACCTGTCTCCTCCATAATTGGGTCATACAGGAAATCTCTGGAAAGAGGGGTTGGGTGAACCACTTTCTGGGAGGTACAAGGAATTCTGGGATGACTAGTTAGGGGCTGCAATAGTCAGAAGGAGTAAGAGAGAAAGAAGAGTCGGAGTAAGAGAGAAAGAAGAGTCGGAGAAAGGAGTCTAAGAAAGGAGAGCGCAGCAAACAGAAGTGTCCTGTGTCAGGAGACTCAGAACGAAGCTGCCCATGACGGAACTACCGGGGTCGCAAGGGTCGCAACTGCGACCGGGCCCTGGAGTTCTGCCAGTCAGGGGGGCCCAAGGGGTGCCAAGCGGTCGTTTTCAGGGGCCCCCTGACTGACAGAAATCCAGGACTCCTGGGTTAGGGAGGGAGAGGGGAGATCCTGAAAACGGGGGTTAGGGAG
>VKOC01004304.1:0-35875 GCA_009364415.1 Spea multiplicata
CGATTCCAACCCAGTCCTTAACTGTGCCTCTCTGCTACAAGCACCCGACCATTTTTTTTTTATCCTCCCCACAACTTACTTGCCTTTTCTGATTATTGGTGGCAAAAATCCATTTCTGCTTCTGGAGGGGCATCAGTCCTCAAAAAAAGATTTTATCAGTAACAGAAGACAGGTCACAGTCTTCTAGTTCTGCCATGTTTTAAAGAATGAGCAGCTAGGTCAAGCAATTCAGGTCTGACTTCTTACTCCTCTGCAGCTGGCCCCTAGGTCAAGAGCTTCAAGCATTCAGCCGCTGGCTGGAGAATTCTGATTATGCTACTATTTCCAGCCGTGTTAGCCGCTTGCTGGAGGACATTCAATTATATGCTTCGGATTCCTCTATTGTTGGCCGGTGGACAGCGCAAACAGCTCTGGGTCTGTCCGGCTGAGACATTTTCACCATCGAGTCAGTTTACATCTTTATAGGAATATTGAATGCTAGGTAGAGAAACCTAAACCCTACAAATAATGCAACCTCTGCTGGTGGGTTTCATTATCATGTAATCACGTCATATTCCTTCTACCACTATCGAGTTTAGACGAGGCAGACTCATTCAAAATGGCGGACGTACGATGTTGGTGACTAATAATGAAATTTTGCTTTAAGTAATTAGGTAACAGGTTGTGTTTTCTATGAAAGAACGATGATAGTGACTGGTATTCCATACAATCTGTAAACTCGTCATAGCTCTACGGCTTTTAGCTTAATAGACGCGTACATTTTGATATTGGAGTATACCAAAGCATCCTGCTTTTTTTTTTGCAGACTGGTAATCATTTTAATCTCTTACCGACTGCACTGTGACATGGCCTATGATCTCCTCGAAAACAAGATAACATGGATATGTGCTTTCTTCATTAAAACATTGATCCCGACCCAATTACCCATAATGTTTTAGTGTTTTAATGTGCTGACTGGTGCGTTCCTTTCGATATTTAGCACGTTTTATGGAGAAGTGGTCTCTTGGATTGATTTACCTGGCATTTTCCCGTTCTGATATCGTAGAGGGCCACGGAGCCGAGCCGGGCTCCCACCGCTATTCTGTGACTTCGGTCGCAGTAGCTCACCATGTAAAACCTGTTAAAACATTTACAGAAACAGGCGAGATGTCACTTATAATCGGTTCACAGGGTAGAGGATACAATTTAAACCACGGTAAAGTCAAACATAAAAACGACGCCAGTTATAATGGGCTTTCCAATTATTCAGATTTCCGAATCAGTGATTATTAGCAACATTCTTCAATTATTTTCTCGTTAAAAAAAGACTACCAGTTAATAGAAAAGTTTCCACATCAGAAAAAGTGAATTGTTACCTACTGCGCATTTGGTGATTTATAATGATGGGAAATTAAATGTATTAAGCAACATAAATAAAAAACACAGCATGTGTTGGTCAAGAAGATCTCCCCTGACAGTCCCAGGGTGTCTCCTCATTATGCTAGGCCGGTGAGTGGACACTTCCCGGAGTGGCTCCGCACACCTCTAGGGCTGTCCCTAGCACTCACTGCCTTTCACCCCCCCCGCTCCCAGCAAAGGTTTGCCGAAACACGTACAATAAGGAGCAGAAGAAAAGCACTTGGGGCAAAGTCCTGGGTTACCGAGTTCCAATGTATTGGCATAAAATACAGACGTTTTTATTTTAGTATAAATCGTAAATAAATCCATAATACAAACAAAAGCTTAAACGGAACGATGGTAGGAAGGACTAAAATTCCCTATTAAAGCAGAATATATACACAGTAGAAAAGAAAAAAAACATATACTGCACGTCTGTAAATTCACTCCAGGAGCTTGTAGTTCTGGAAGTGCCATTTTTCTTGGTTAAACATACTGGTCGAATGAAAAGTATCTAAACCTTAAAGAGAATCGAGTCTGCCTCAGGACCAACGCGGCTTTCAGAAATCTCATTTCTCCGAGAACAGGCCTTGCCAAGCATTTAATAGACCTCATTCTTCACAGGCAGCTACCAATAAGAAAAAACATCCTGCAATTTGTCTTGGGTTTCCTCGGAGGGTTAACACACTCCACTGGTCAATCCCAAACGCAAATTAAGTCCCTCCAATGCCGCTCAATGATTATGAATGAATTGTCAGTTGATATAAGTTGGACGCCTGGTGGTGCAAACGTATTGAATGTTCCCGAGATAGAGTCTCGTTCTTGATGACATATCATCGGAAAGATGATTGCGATGACAATTCAGTTTGGGTGGATAAACCGGATGATAGATTTGCCTTCCCATTGTCTTTGTTTACTTGCTGTCACTGGCATAATGAGCAAAACCATGAAATCCCAGATTAGGGAACCAAAGGGCTAAAGCGCCAAGTGGAAGCCTTAGAGTTCTAAGATGATTGAGCGTTACTTCTTGTACTGGCTGGTGTTGGTGCTGTCCATACATACAGACATAGATACACTTTGGTGCTGATATTCTGATCTCAAGAATACGTTCTAAAGAATACATTGGCCCGATAAAATAACAACAGCTGAAGACTGCATTTTTTGTTAGACTAATATGGCTATATCCATTATTCTCCTAATGTTGGGAGCCATCTTGACCTCATGATGGAAGGTCTAGAGCTATACTGAATGGACAGGCCGAGCCACTGAGTGACCTTGTGTTTGTATGAGAATCATAAAGTGCATTGAAAATTCTACTCTGATAAACTTTAGCTAAGATTCCTAAATACTGGAGACAAGGTTCTTTGATAAGAACGGAAGACTTTGGGACACTTGTGAGTATACAGCATTAATGGTCGCTGCGAAAATAAAGTATAATATGCATTCGAGAGCAAAATGAATGCATTCTTCGGCATCATTATCTACAATATACGTTTCACGTTTCTTCCATAAAATATGTTTCCCTTTCTTGACCGTTCTATGCGTTTAGTGAAATTACTATTCTGCAGGATCGTCTTCCACATCAGCGATCTCTTCGTAGCATCTGCTCAACATGCAACACCCCCCCCCCAAAACTAATTTGCTTGCCGCTCGGGCTGTTAAAGAAGAGCCGTATTACGTTAATAGAGACCGGGGCAGAAATATACTCACATTTTACAAGGAGATTTTCATCATTGAGTCCTGTTTTAAAGGGCAGGGTAATTAAGATGCGCGGCTATAAAAGTTTACTTTTCAATTACCTAACAAAAGGTTTCCGCGGCACAAGCTGTTCTAACGCAGCAAAGTCAGCAAAACTGGGTTTTTATACGACGAGAGACTTACGGCTAGAGAGGATTTATTCTTTAGCGTAAAGGGCATAAATTAGCTACATTTATACATTACTATTACCTATAGCTTGTGCTTTTTGATCGCAGGGGAACTAAAGAAGGTTATAAAACTAGCATATTCATTTTATCTCCTGGCATTTTCTCCTTTCTCTTCCCCGACGCTTACAAACGCTGTTTGAACCAATCAGCAACTTAACAATATGGGGGCAATTGACTTAAAGGGGAGGAATAATTATGGAGATTCCGATAATAAGGCAGTGCTATGGATTCTGTTGGCTCTATAAAAAAAACAAAAATAATAATGAAGATGGGTACCCCATAGTATACACATAAGGTGGGTTTTTTTTTTAAATGCATGCTTAATCTAATTTATAAGCACATGTACATGGGTTTATTTACTGTTTTTGGACTGTAACGTGTACGATTTGGGAAACACACCAGTTCTGGTTTAATATTAAGGACATTTTGTATGAGATACCCCAGGGCAGATACAGAATTTGGTGAATTAGGCTTGAGAATATCCCCGGTCACGCGCCAGCATGTGAAAAATGATTTAGTGCAATGATTTCCGTGGCACGCTGTCAATCAGCGATAATGCAGATTAATTGGCTGCTGCCTCTCATCTTGTTTTAATGACAACGAAGATTTGGACCGTGCGAAACCAACTCCCAGAACAACACAAACTCAAAATAACAGAATCTGACAAACCAACCGAGTCCTGTCTACCCAGAGATGCTTAGTGGATACATTGAAAGCTTAAATTATCCAGCTTCTGGGATGGAAGTTACTGTTTAGACTCTTCTTGGATTAATGTGATACGCGGTGTGGAGCCACGCAACCTCACACTCAACGTGGAGTAAGATCATCAGAGGCGGCCATTCGGGAAACACTGGTCTGATGGGTCAACCAGACAGCAGAAGACCTACTGTTGAGACTGCATCGACGAATGCTGCAATGTTGTCAGCTATACAAACACCCATCTCGCCATAATTTCCCTTTACAGCCCTGTGTCTTTGGGTACCATCGAATTAAAATAATAATAAAAAAATTCAGAGCTAAGGTGGAGTCAACCTCACAGGTATCTCACCCAAAAAGCTCCAATCCATAGCCCTACACCGGAGTCACTCACCCCTAGGAACTCAAGACATATGGTGTCTCTCAATGTATAACAATCACCCACATCAATGACATCTACAATAACGAGTGGCGAAGAATAAGAATAAAGAAGTAAGTTTTACTTTACAGCTAGATAAGTAGGACAGGTAAAGCAGTAGAAAGTAATACAGTGAGGGAGTTTAATCATGTATGGGATCGGATAACTAGATGGAGACTAGATGGGCGAATTAGGAGAGTAAATCTGTAACGTCACAAACAGTACCTTTACGTGTGAATCCAGCTATTGCCATCAGGACTGAAAAAGTATTACGAGTAACCAGACGTTTGCAGAAGCCGATATGTTTTATGTGAATCGCGCTTACCTGCACACGGAGGGGAAGCACTCCTGAAGCCCTTTCTTTTTCAGCAACGACCCTTCCAAGCAGTATATTATAATGTCCATCACCTTCGGGGGAGAATTAAAAAGTGAATGAATGAAAAATAAGAATTCAACACTTTTTACTGATTGATATATTGTCAGCGTAACGTAAGATCAAAACATTCAAAAGAGGTGTTTCTGTGCTATTTTTTAAGACTCCCAGCTGAAAAAATAGATATTTCTAAGTTTCATCTCACGATGTGACTTGTGTGCAAAATATATACCGTCTTTTAACACATTGATGGTTATTTCCCTTTCCGCTGATTTGATGTTTCTGAAATAATGTAATAATTATAACAAATGTGCTTATTTATGGATAACATAATAGTTTTGGCGGGTGGCTTCATTGTCTGGCAGTTTTCCCCCCTTGGAACAAAAAACTAAACTCCCTAAAGCTTAAACTGTTTAAATTCACACATGTTCGTGTAGAACTAGCTTTGTAAAGTACAGCGAATGTACAGATGATTTACTGAACACCGGGCTATAGAAAATAAGGTGCTATACTGACCCCTAGTAGTGACAGAGTACACAGAAAACAACTATACATGCCTGCTTTTATACATAACAGAACATCACTATATATACACACACATGCTATTGTTCAAGGTTTTGGGGTCACTCAGCTGTTTTCATGTAAAACAAGGACCTTTCTCGCTGTAACAATTTCAAAATGGTGTGATGGGAGTGATAAAGGGCCATTGGAACACAGGAGTGATGGGAGTGATAAAGGGCCATTGGAGCACAGGCAGATGGATGATAAAGGGCCATCGGAACTAGAGTGATGGGAGTGATAAAGGGCCATTGGGAACACAGGAGTGATGGGATGCATAAAGGCCATTGGAGCCACAGGAGTATGGAGTTGATAACAGGCGCCATAGGAACACCAGAGTGATGGGAGTGATAAAGGCCATTGGAGCACAGAGTGATGGAGTGATTAACAGGGCCATTGGAACACAGGAGTGATGGAGTATAAAGGGCCATTGCGAACACAGGAAGAGGGAGTGATAAAGGGCCTTGAGCACAGGAGTGGATGGAGTGTAAAGGGCCAGTTGAGACATGAGTGATTGGGAGTGATAAAGGCCATTGGAAGCACAGAGTGATGGGATGATAAAGGGCCATCGGAACACAGGATGCATGGAGTGATTGGGATTGCATAAAGCGGCCATTGGAGCACAGCCGATGATGGGGAGTTGATAAAGTGATAAAGGGCCTCTGTACGCCTACGAAGAGATTCCATAAAAAATCAGCCATTTCCAGCTACAATAGTCATTTACAACATTAACCCCGTCTGCGCTGGATTTCTGATCCATTTAATGTTATTTTAATGGACATTTTTTTTTTCTTTCAAAACCAAGGACCCCAAACTTTTGAATGTTAGTGTATATTTATATACACATACGTAGGTGATGGGCTAAAATGGGCTCCTATGTAGAGGCAGTCTAAGTGGTGTACTGAGTGACTGCGGATATACACTATGGTATACAGTAGTGGAGCTGGCTATCGGCAATCCCACAACGGTCATGGACTGTGATGTCAAAATAATAATAAATAATAATAAAAAAAGAGATGAGGACACACTTAATATATTATTTATCAAAATCTATGCACTTTTGTGGACTACAACTTCCATCACCTTCAGCCAGTGTGATGGGAGTTGGAGCCCCCAAAAGCGAGTGCACCAGAGGTACAGAAAACCAGATGTGATGCACAGTTTGCCGTGTAAAAGCTGTCTAGGGGTATCTTAACTTTGTCATTTCTGGGGCAAACATCTAAAAATCTCATGGAGGTAAACATGTCCCAGAACTGGATACTTAAAGGCATAAATACACAATAATGTATATAAAAATATACCTCCACCAAGAGATCGACCACATCAGAGGGCATTTTTTCGATAAGTATTTCTATAACCCTCAGGATCTCGGCTTTGGCGCGGGCCAGAGCGGTTGTGTGGATGTTTTGCTGCGACTGCGCGTTGGCCGCCAGGGCCGTATGTCTGTGAACCTAAAAGAACAATGAAAACAATGTATATAGCGATCAATGTACATCGAACCCAGCCCCGGGAATGCAAAGCCAATCCCATTATTATTAAACCCATTCATTTTACTCTACGATTAGAGCGGAGGTCACCTGTGAAACGGATCACACACTGCTGAGAATATGATACAGTAGGTGATCGTTATCAATGAAGGGGGAAAAGATCAATAAGAGGGTTGTGTTACTGCATAGAAATGAACGCGGGGAAAAGCCGACCGGAGGAGGTGGTGGTGCAGTCCAAATTAGAGCCGTTGCACATTGTTAAATAGGAGGTTTGTTACTATTAGGAAAAATGGGAATTCTATTAATGATAACACAAAACGGCCAGCCACCGTCAGACATGGCCGGAGAACTTGGCCCATTTCATGAGGCCTCCATGACACCAGACCTCATATGGCATCCTATAGACTTTAAAGGGGAACTGCACCCAACGCTCGGAGCCCAACGCAATGCATTTACGTATTAAAACTAAATATGGCTTCCCTTTCTGGTTTTCGTTAAGAGTAATAATTTAGAAGGGATAACCATGCAGGTCCTCAGAAGTTAAGATGGCTGCTCCCATGGTATACACAGAAGGTGGGTTTCTGCTGCAAAAACACTGCTTGACGCCAAGATAGAACAGGTTTATTTAGTGCACCGAGCAGCAAAATGTAGAAAACCCTGCAAAAGTGACAGATCACCTTTCACTAAGATCCCAGGAGCCCATTAGCAGTGGAATAATATGGAAAATCAAGAATAGCCCTACATGCAAGAAGCCCCTTCGTCATCCTCCCCACCCCGATCATTGACCGAACGTCAATGTAGTCATAGAACTCTAATGCGGAAGCCACAACTACTTCTACATAATGGGGACAATCTCAGGGGTGACTGCTGGCACTGATTCTACCCGTGCCCAAGTACCCCTCGCGTGTTAGTGTGTACATTTGGGGGCTTTTACCTAAACCCAACTTGTTCTCTGTCTCAACCTATTACACAAATTTGAAAATTTGAAGAGACAGTTAAGGTCAGAAAAGGACTTTCCCAGGATGCTGAACAGCATATGATGTCATAGAGTGGACATTACATCAGAACAAACCTCAACCATGCAATCCTCCTGAAAAGAGGGGCATCGAGATACAATAGAACATTCTAAATGAGACATTTCTCAATATTACAAAAAAAGGTTATATAATCATAAGAATTATGTTAAAGAGGGCTGTAAAAATCTTTACTCAACCAAGGGACTTTTTAGATATCTGCTATTTACTGTGCATTTTCTTTTCCGTAACTATTTTTTCATTAATAATAATATTTTTTAAAAAAATAAGTTAAAAAGAAACAAAAATCCCCAAAAACTGCTGTGTGTTTCTTAGGGAAAAAAAAGACATGGGTGGCAACCCAGGGTATATATTATAACAATTATGTTAAAGGGGTCTAAGAAATCTTAATGCAACAAAAAGAGACTTTTATAGATTCTACTGTTAACGTGTAGTTTTCTTTTCTAGTAATTCCATTTCCATCAATAATAATAAAATTAAATTTTTTTTTTTTTTTTTTTATAAAAAAACTGCTACACATTTCCTGAGCAAAAAATGTTTTGCATTTCCTTTTTTTGGTAAGATTTACACCATAAAACATGAGTTTTGGCCTCCCAAAAACCCTGCGGTGGAAGCAGGAAAGTTGGTCTAGAGCCTTTTAAACAATTGACTCTGTGCAGAGGGGGACGGGGAGGTGGGGGGGCCGCTTACCTCCTTAGCAATTGTTGTTATGAAGGCGGGTGGTCTCGCCGTGGCAATCAGAGAAAGAGCGTGTCTCGCAGAGCGGGCGGAGTCTGCGGACGGACTCAGGGGCAGCCCGATTGTGATGCTAAAGAGGGATCAGGCGAAAGAAAAAAAGAGGAAAAAAAAGGAAAAAAAAATAAAAAGAAAGAAAAGAGGCATTAGAAATATAGAGTGAAAAGATTAGACACAGCTTATAATGTCAGTTCAAGGTCAATGGGATCACTCAAACAGTTAGAATATAATGGACTGCCAACAATGCGCAGTGATTATAAGTCAGGGTGTCTAGCATCAAATACAAAATCAAATAATTAAGCGTGAAGATTGAAAACAGTATGTGCATCTGTCCAAAGTGTTAAAAGGGTCTTGTTAACAAATTACGTAGCTGTAGCATTGAATACATATCACAAAGAGCGCGAGAAAGCTATTACAGTGTTTCCACTTTAGAGCCAAAAGTAACGAGAGCGCACGGACAGATTTGATGAAAAGCGGTAAGAGAATATCTTCTTTAACGCTCCCGGTTTTGAAGAATGATTTCATAGGGCGGCAAGAGAAAGATTTCTCGATAGGCTATCCGGATGGGGCTTTAAAAGGGGCCGTATCCCCTCCGATGAGAAATTATCGAAATTACAGTTTAAAAAGGCAGTTTTTTTTAGGAAGTAAAATCTGGTTGGTTCTCAAGTTTTCATTGTTGCAAAAACACACACACTCCGTAAAAGCCTTTATCGAAAATGCAGAATTATTTCCGGGCGAAACGCCTATATGGTCCTACCGAAAGGCTTTTAATGTTTAATTAACTAACAAAACACCAAATAGTTTTTGTTACTAGAAGAAAAAAAAAATAAAAAAAAAATAAAATAAATAAAAATATATATATATAATATAAGATAGTTCTGCATAATATATTCTTTCAGGGAAGCGATCTGTATGGATCTCTTTCTGTTTTCTTAGCCCAATATTTTAGCCAAACACTCTGACTCCTTATCAGGCTGCCTTGTGATAAAACAAGCAAACAAAAAAGTCTTAATTGTCCATCCTGACCCTGACTAACAAAAGCCTATGGAAGAACAGACTTCATTAGCATTGCCATAAAGCATCAGCTCAGTGTGGTGACTGAGCAAGGAAAGCCTCCTAAAATATCACATGACCAACAACAATTGCCGCCTCCAGCTCTGCAGATAAAGGGAGTTTAATGGAACAAAGTGGGATACAACCAGTTTTTTGTCTATGCTGACCTATATTACTGTATATAGTACTGGGGTGTATATAGTTATGTTTACCGAGAGCAGGAAATAAAGTATCCAGACACTCAATAAGACAAGGATATTTTACGCTGCTTCAGACAACCTGATCACATGAACTGAAAAAGGAGAATTCCCTATTTAGGATTTAAAATTGATCAAATACAATATGGTCAATGGCATAAAAGGCAATATGCTTTATTTATCAAAGTAACTTATTTAGAGATAGGTAAAGCCCCTCAACCTCCCGAACATGGCTTTCATGGGTGATTATAAAAGATCTACAATTTTGTACAAATTGGAGGTGGACAAAAGCAACTTAAATAAATTGAAAAAATGAAATAGATTTTTGTTGTTGTTGAAAAGAAGGTTAATCAAGGAATAAAGTTAAACAGAAAAGAGCGTTGAATAAAATGTAGGCATCTAAATGAGCAGTTTTAGGTATAAAGAATTGAGGAGGGATTCCAAAGACTTGTGGTTTTCATCATCCATGGAACCAGAATTTGGCAGATAGCGGACTTCTGTTTTCTGCACCAATGTCAACTCAGAACCCGACGAGGATCTCCCGACAGGTGGTTGGAAGTCCAGCATCGCCCGACGTCAAAGAGCGGGAACCGGCATCGGTTTGATTAGCCAAAACCCAAGGAGTGGCCCAGTCTTCCATTAAAGAATCCTTTGGGGTAATTTCTGAAGCAAACCCAGCGCAATCAGGTTCACTTAAACCCGATGAATGCCTGGTGGCTGCATTTCCAAAGCAATGAAAGCATTTAAACGGAAACCATAGCTTCATAGCCCGATGGGTTTATGGATCACCTATAACCACATTTTTCCAAGCAAAGTAAGCAAACGCATGAGAAATCCGCCTTTTAAGTGGGATTTTAATTCTTCTCGCTGTGCATTGAAAGTAATAAACAAAATGTTCACCGCCGCAAGGTGCTCCACCGTTAATAGTCTTCAAATCGTGAACCTGCTATAGCTTGCTGTGAATGGAGTGCGGCAGACAGACAACCTTGGGGATCCTTTTGGGGTAAAAATGTCCTTTTATTCGTGCTCAGAAGCTGGGCCGCACGTGTCCCTGGCAGCAGAGGCTTTTTTTTTTTTTTTTTTTAATTGCTGGTTAGGCATGAAGCTTTTTTTTTTTTTTGAAAAGCACCAGGATTCTTGCTAATTCATTAACATCGCCCGGGAGTGGTAGTATGTGGCCAGAGATTAAGCTGCCCCTGCAGCTGGACCAGCTGGCCCGCATGTCGGCTTTCAGAGTTAAAAGCCGTGTGCGATGGCGCAGGCACCGAGGCTTCAGCGCCAAACAAAAGCAGGCTCAGGGGCCCCTATTCCACAGGCATCGCCAACTGTTACGTATGCTTTGAAACCATCAAAGGGCAGAATGTTTCAATATCCAGAGAACCATCAGAATGATCACAAAGCTGTTAAAAGGCTCAAAAAGTGCTATTTTTGTTTACCCTGAGCTACTGGTAAAGGTGCTGGGGGAAAAAACGGCATTTAATGTTAAAGAGCGATTTACTTTATCATGTTATTATGATTTCGTATTTGGTTTATTGAATTGCGCAAGCTAATTTATGATCACAGCCATTTAATGGCAGTATTAGTAGGTATCTGAGACAAGCCAGTATTTGAGAAGAAAAAATTAAATGTTCTTCACATTTTTTTTTGTTTGTAAACTCCAAACCAGATGATAGATGAGAATCCTATGTCTGGCAGAAAGCATTCAATAGTCCTGCACTTGTTTTTATTTTGCTGGTACATTTCATTGAGACTTATGATATCTAGCATTTCATTGGTATCATTTTCTGCAAAATGTCAGCAGTATATAATCACAAATTCATTAGCTTTGGATTCACCAGTCACAAAAATATACAGAAACCTAAAAAAATGTGCTAATAACTGCCCAAAATAGGTGATTACAGCCTGCCTGACGCATTTCTGTACAGGGGCAGGGTTGGCACAAGCAGGCTTTTAGGGGCAGTGGTTGCACAGGCAGGCTGTTTTAGTGGCAGCGGTGGCACAGACAGGCTGTTTTAGTTGCAGCGGTGGCACAGGCAGGCTCTTTTAGGGACAGGGGTGGCACAGGCAGGCTGCTTCAGGGGCAATGGTGGCCCAGGAAGGCTCTTTTAGGGGCAGCCGTTGCACAGGCAGGCTGTTTTAGGGGCAGCAGTGGCACAGGCAGTGATGGGAGTTATGCTGTACCATATCTGTTCAGTAAATGTTATTTATTTATATATATATATTTATATGTTAATTTTTCAGATTTCAAGTTTTTTCCAGTTGACATACAGTTTACAAAATTGTGAAATAAATATTCTTGCCAACATTAATTTTTTCGCGCGTGTGTGTGTGTGTGTGGGGTGCCACATACAGGATCCAAATACTCTCGGTATGCCCCTGTATGCAACACAGTATACAACTGTGCCGTATAGATTCTGTGTTATGTACAAGATGTAAGCATCGTTGGTCAGAAAACCATAAAGATTTAGGAGTAGAATTATCGTATTAGAGTACTAATGAAAAAGAGCTACAGTTTATATTTTTTAGAATAAAAAAAGGTTGTGCAGCATAACGGGTGATCACATTCATGGTTTACAAACACATTTGGGGTCTGTGTACACTAAAAGAGGCCACGTATTATGATCGGAATACGTGGGCTGCAAACTTCTGGAATTTGCTGTCTATGGAGGATTAAGAATAAACTGGATTTCTTTTTTTCGCAACTGAGGGCACAATTGAAAAGTAGTTGATACACTGGTGTCTTAAAAGGGGCAGGTAATGGTGTTTATAGTCAAAAATAATCTATAGATCTATTACAAAACCGTGGAGCTGCAGCTTCTCCTCAGGTTCAAGTTTTTGGTTGCTTGAAGCAGCCAATCACATGACAGGAGTGCGCGCCCATTAAAATCAATCTGCGAATGCACATGGGAAGGGGAAAGAGCAAATGCATAAGGGGGGGGGTCTCTGATGAATTCCTCCATGTATTTGCAAGAGCTAAAAAAAAAAAAGTAATTTAAAGGGCACACTCAGCTGGAGCGTTCCTTTTTAACTAATTTATAGCCTAAATCTTAAGTGTTAGTAGTAGTAAAACCTTCTCCTTCATACAGGCTCATACTTCATATGTTGCATACATTTGTTAATATATTATATAGATAAATATAAATATATATATACGTATATATATATATATATATATATATATATATATAATATATATATGACAATTCTAACCACAAACATTAATACCCATTCTGATAGCAAATGAAAACAATTTATTTTAAGCTATGGAATGGTCTAAACATTTCAAATGCTGCTTTCATAAAGATCGTTGACGGGATTACGGTCTCCATCCTTTTGTGTTTAAAATCAAAAGCGATCAACGCTCACAAAAAAAATAAGAAAAAATAAAGCTCCGTGAAGGAATCAAAACTCTAAAGCCGATGTACATTTATTTTATCCACTGCCCTTCTTTTCTTCTTCTTCTTCTTCCAACAAACGGGAGGCGAAATGAAAAGAGAGAAGGTGGGGAAGGAAGACACAAGGCCGTCAAGAAAGAGCTTCTCCATAAAGCCCGTTTAACATCGGCGGCCGAAGCCAGGCAGCTGTGCGCGGTTATTGTGTACACGGTAAATCAAGCACAAAAAAAGGGGGCAGCTCAGCGGGGCGTCGGGAGGTTGAAAGGCACGCTTCACCCCTTCCACACGCTGCTGCTCCGCTTCCCTCCACGCCGTTCCCTTTCCTGCAGTCCCCACCCTACCTGCCGCGGATGTAAGAGGCCATTTTCAATCTAAATCTCGTTATGGATTAATAAGCAAACACTTTCTCGCTTATTATGCAATTTATCATGATGAAAATTGCCTTTGGCTTCTGGAGGCTACATGCTGATACATTCATTTATTCAAGTATAGGAAGCCATACTAATCTTTATGACAGCTAAGGATGTAAAAAGAAAGATTAAAATTATTTATGGCAACAAAAAAAAAAAAAAAAAAAAAAGTGCCACCCCCTACCCTCCCCGGCACCGATGTCAGGGACTGATGGCTCCTGCTCGTTTGTTCCGATTTGGATTTATTTCTCGTTTGTCTATCAGGAACTCTGGAAGTATTTTTATTGCTGAAAAATGCACAGGAACCAAAACTCAAGCAATGCATTCATCGTCCCCTGCAATTCCTGCTCGAGAGATTATAACTGGGTTTTTATGAAAATTCGACATATTTCAGAGACGTATCCCCCTCCGCTGACAGAAAGCAGAGTTTAATTAATAAAAAAAACAAAAACAACAAAACTGACAATTGAAACATTTCCTACACTTCTACCTTTGTGTTACATTATATATATATATATACGCATTCCATATTTTTACTTTGATAGGGTTCAGCTATTTTGGTAGTATTGTATTTTTATGATTTTTTTTTTTACCCTGCTTTAAAAAAAAGGCACATTATTTTAAACTTAAATTCTTAATATTGTATTAAATTATTTAAAATAATGTAGTGCATTTTTTAAAAAAAAATTGGTGATTTTTGTGCTTTTTTGTTTACTTTACACACATTAATAATAATAATAATAAATAAGTCACAAATTAAACACAGACAGAGTCTATGGCAAATGTCCAGAGCATTATATCACTAGTTGACATAATGCTGTCATGGTTTCTTAGTTATTCCTGCTATGAGCCATTCATGGTTGTTCTTCAAAAGATTGTCATTAGAAATATCAGGCAAACTTGAATGGAAAAAATAAAATTCTAGTCCTGTGTTTGTGGAATAACGGTGGTTTCCAAGGAGTCATACCCCAGCCCCAGTCCTCATGTAGATAAACTTCCCGGTTCTTCTTGAAGAGGAATCTTCTCGCTACCTTGGACCTCATAATGTTGAGTCTTTGCCAGACCTCATACCCACTAATTAGCCGATGGGATGTCTGGATCTCCTGTGGTGAGATGGGAAGTGACCTTTTTTGCATGTTTTTTGCTTGAATTGAACAGCAGGTTTGGGGCGGCAGTTTTTCACATTTCACTCAATATGTTTCTGTGTTGATCCCCATTGAGTAGAAACAGGTTAATTGACGATGTGCAAACACTGACTCCCAACACGGAAACAAAACAATTGCAGCACTTCCCAGGTTACTATCTGCTTCAGAAGGACATTCCCAAACGGGATCTAGGCTGCTCACTTTTGAGACAACGTTTCTCTCTTACATACAGGGATATATAGAAAATATAAACATCTCTGTATAATATCATTAGTTGGGTTCCTTTGGTTTATGTCCACATGATGTGTACCAGAACGGAATCATTTTAGGTCACTGGAACCTTCAATGGTTGGGGCAGAACATTTCATATTTGAAATTGTTCTAAAACCTGACCCAAACCAGGAGCAATCAAGTCAGGTTTTGCGACAGACCTACCAAACATTTCCAGGAGCAGTAGATGATATTTAATCCAATAATTAGTAATACAAAGTATTCTTTGAATATTTCTATAATGAAACAGATCTGTACAGCAACGGTAGGATGTTCAAAGAACATTGTATTGTCATTGTATATGCACAATGAAACAAAAATTGGCATACTGTATTGAAAATGCGGCTACGGTCACCATCGATATCACGAGCCGACGGCTTGCCTTGTGGTCATTGTATTGCCCGATGTCAGTGAAGTTCTGAGCATAAATGCACGAGGAAAAGAAATGAGAGCTTTTGGTCGCTACGAGACGTCTTCCGCTTCGCACAAAGACGGGAGTAACTTGCCAACTTTCCATCGGAGCCGGATATTAAACAAACGGCAACCTGGCTTTGAAGTACGCAGCGTGTACTCAAGCATCCACAAACTGAATAGAAGAGCTTTCCTCGGCCTTTCAAACTGTGTTTCTTCTTTTCCTTTTAATGGCGCATGTATTACTCGTATGAATGCGCAGACCTCTTAAGATGACTGCTAAATTATTGGAGTAAATTTCTTTCAAGCATGCGCCACTTCAAATAAAAAAAGGTTGGCCGGGCCGTCGCGAGAACGAGCGTTTTACACTGCGATGCGAGATGAAATGAACTGACAAATATCTTGCGCAGGGAGGTTAGATGATATTAGATATTAATTGGATATTTTAATATGTGGAAAAGCTTTGGAAGGTATTATACGTAAGTCTGATGAGCCGCTCAGATACAGTGAGTGGTAATGGAATAAATTTAAAATGAATTATCTTTAAAGCTGATTTTGAGACTAATATTCACTATTTTAACATAATCGTGTATTATTGATTTTCTTAAACACTTTTATCGCCCCGTCTGCTGCTGTTAGGAGGGGTATCGTCCATACGAAGCTACTACAATGATCCGACCAGAGCTGACACCCCCGATACCGCTTGTGTTGTATGAAGGTGGATACTTCTTATGTACTTGCTCGTGGTGGTGTTAAAAAAAAAAAAAAAAAGTTACATTTACACACAAAAAAAAGTGAATTTCCGTCACATGCTACCAAACAAGATGAATTTTTGAGGGCAACATAAATATGGACTCCCTTTCTTGATAACAGAAATGTTCAGACTAAATGAAGCTCCTCTCCCAAGATGGACAAAAAGGAGTTTCTAGAGATTTTGTTCTTGGGTAATGGAGTCTTGAAGGCAATGGCACTTTCTTCTACCTCTATAGCATATGAATAGGTACTAAATGACTATGAATCTTCCAAACGTTGGTCCCCACCATGAGTCGTAATTAATAATACATTGATATATTGATCCAGTTAACCCATGAATTAGCTGAAAGATTGAAGCTCCTACCTACAGTAGCTTTACATGATGGGAGTTATGGTCTAGAGACAGCTTGGTATTTAGACTTGTCTTGCTTACTATAAAGTCGCTGAAATTGCTTCCCGTGAAGAAAACATACTTCACACTTTGCAAAGCTTTGTAAATACACCGCAGCTTTTGTTCGAAACGTCAGAAATGCCTAGAAACATGTTTTCGATAACGCGGTCAACACAAAGCATCGTACGCGAGGCATTCTTCACTATGTGGCAAAATGAGAGAAATAGAAGGAAAAAAAAATAAAATACAGAAGTTCTGGCCAAGGACTTCACTGATGAATTACAAAGCCTCTCCAGATAACAAAAAGCAACTTAAAGCAAAGGGAAAACCTTGACTTGACACTGGCTGACAGCATGGCTCCGGAGGACGGCTTTGGTTCTACTTATCTTTGAAGAGCATGGTGTCATCAAGAGTACTAGAAGCTGAACAACTAGGGTTCAAAATGCGACTTTGCAACCACAACAAAGAAACAGGAGCAGCCGTATGTGAAGAAACAAGTCAGGGATCTTCTTTGAAGAAAGGACGTCCAATTTGAGTCTGTATGGAGAGCCCCGGCTCTGCACTGGAGAGATCACCAATTCCATTTACTATTTAGAACCCGGCCATTCCCCTTCAGCGTTCGATTCAGTTTACTCTTCAGAACATTCATTGAGACCGAAAGCTGCTTCCCTCTGGTACGTTGGAGAGGATACGGAAACATTTGATAAATTGCCTTTCCTTCTATTTAAGAGAAGCCAACAGGCCGCCCTGCCGAGAGATAGCATTTATTATAAGGGCTAATAATTAGGAGGGGGGTAGATTAGCGCCTGGTGATCATAACTGATCCTCGACTACGAGAAGATGACCTGTCTTGTTATTGAAGGAAATTGTCATCATAATAGCTTTTAGCATAAATAAACGAAACTTTACTTTTTTCTTGTCTGCTGAAGAGTAATATTTTTTTAAGTGATTTTCTTTTTAAAAAGTAGCACTTTAAATTAATAGCCTGTAATGATGTCATCTTCCCGTCGCCCTTACGAAGGCTGAATGAACCAATCAGCAACTTCGGTTGTGAGATAAATTTACAGGGGAGGAATAACCACGGGAGAAAGTCAAGATATCTCATAGTTAGGTTGCGGACTTTAAGGTTTGTTCACTTGGGGAAAAGACAAAATAAAAGTATATAAAAAAAAATATATATAATTATTTTTATTTTTTTTTTGCTTGTGGTCATCATCTAGTTGTTAGAGGGAAAGAATATTTTTTGGCCTCTTGTAAAATTTGCTCAATAAACAATTTTTTTGTTTAAAAAATGTAATATTGAAAGAATATCCTTATACCTTAAGCTACGAAAACAACGCTGATGCTTTATTTTGTGTTTAGATATATTGTGTTATTTTGTCTCAATAAAATAAAAAAAACCTTAAGCAATATCCTCTTATATTCTTTAACCGCATTATAGAAGGTCAACTCAAGTTAAGAGAATTCTGCCGTACGGGTTCGAAGGCAAAGAGCGGAAAATCATCTAATTTCTCGATATTACGTAATGTGATTAAAAAAAAGTCTTAAGAAACAGAGCAGTATTAAGGTAAACGACTCCAGCCATAAGGGCATGTATGTTTTCATTAGTGAATAACCTTTTTAAAAGTCACATATATCACAATCAAGGCCCCCCCTTTTTAATTGATCATTACTTTTCAAGAGTTTGGAAACATTACATATAGAATGGACACAGTGGTAGTAAAGCACTGGTATAAAACATATAAAAAGCGGACACGTGGACTCCATGATTGCTCACCGTCTCATTCTTGGTGCCGGGGGCTGGGTGGGTAGCGAGCACCGAGACAATCCGGCCATGCGGGCAGAGCTTCAACACCCGCGTGTTGATCCGGGCACAACTTTGCGTGATATCATGGACTGCTGGGTGTGTAGGGTGCCGGGGCTTTTATTTTGTAAAGGTTTCCCATGATTCCAATGTTCTAGAATTCAGACTGCAAAGCAGTCCCACTGATTCGGCTTTATAGCCATAAAAATTAGACAGGACTCCTCGCCAAACTCGGGCTACTTTGACGTAGTGGCGGGATAAGCAATATATGGCCATAAAGCGTGACGGAATCCCCAATATTTATTCTATGCTTCTTATGGACCACTTTTGCCGATAGTTTGCTTTTTTGTGATTTTTTTTAAAATATTTATTTAATTCATGCCATGAAAAGGTTATCTGAGCACCAGAATTGTTTTTGGCTTCTGTAGTACGCCGAAAATGCGACGGTGGAGCCGGGTCCCCTGGAAGGTTCCTGGTTATCTGGTGGTGGTGGGGATTTCATACGTCCGTTCCTCTTTCAACATATTATCAAACACATCTTAGGGTTATTTAACACAGCAACAATATGGCGGGATAGGCGAGCCGAAGGGTTTTAATCTGCCATCACGTTCTAAATTTCCCACGCAGAGGAGAACAGAGGTAATTGTTACGGAAAGATATGGTTGGCGGGTGAAATATAATCAGTAACAATCCGGAAAGTGAGCGTTTTTAATATGAAGAATGAAGTTCTTCTTCTTTAGCATTGGCTGTGGTGCAGGGGGTGAAGACAATAAGAACATTTTTAATGCCACCTTATGTTATAATGTCCACAGGGAGGCCCTTGCTCTATCGGCCCTTGCCTCCCGGCAAATTGAAGTAAATACGGCCACATGAATAATTTTATGACCAATTATTTTTTATTTTTTTCTCTCGCTTTGCAAATAAGTTGCAGCCAAGAAGACTAAACTTTAACAAATGGCCACAAGGCATTTAATGCTATTATACATTATACGATGATCCCCAAGTGTCTCGTCTGAGGATTGCAGAGGCCTGGTGAATACTCCCAAATGTGAATCGCAATCAGCATGGAGCCGGGTAATTAGACTCTTGAAAATATTGGGAAAAGTAATGCCTTTTGCTGCAAAAATACAGCTGGAGGCCATGACTTCGGACTATCTGACACCAGAACGCCGGGAGTCTTTAATCAAAGTCGGTACCTTTTCTAGAAGATACCTCTTAACTCTCAAGTGCAACTTTTCTTCTTTCTTTCTACGCTGGCCCAATAAACGGTAAAGACTCCATTTTCTTTTGGGTTATTACGACAATATCCATTTTTATTATCAACATTTACAAAAATGTACTTATGTGCTGCTATCTATGTGAGCGTACACTTAAATAGTGCCAGATCTGTAGGAGGTACATGAGGAATTGGGTCTTTATTTTATACAATAAAATATCGTGAAGAAAAACTCATCATTTGCATCTCCCTGACTCCAAAAAAACCCTCAAAAAACTCTAAACTACAAAAAAAGCCATACTATGGAAAATATTTAGACATATAATATTATATAATAATATATAATGTGATATATATATATATATTATATATATACATACACATTATATAATATTATAATAAAATATCCTTTAAGCACATGGAAGTCCGGTCAGGATTATGTGTTTTTGTAGCTGTGAGCAAGAAAGGCAGCTGAAGGGAATCCCTTAATCCTTACTCGGGGACAAATATATTAGAAATTCTAATCAGCGGAAATTCTGACCTATCCTTTTAAATAGTCCGATACTGCCGGAAACATGAAGAATGTGTGCGAGCGGCAGATAAAGGGGCTGCTGAAAGCAGGAGATAAGATAGAACGTGGCAAAGTTCACCTAATCACGACCTTCATGGGAGGGATGACCGGGCTTCTCCTGGCATTTTCCACAAAGCCGGGGTACTTGGTAGACTGACAATATATCACTTCTCTGGCCGGTGAAATACATTATAAAATGGCCCAAATTTGACTCCCGAGTCATGAATCGGGGGTAGACACACAATGGACTTTTTTTTTTTTTTTCTTTTACAACATTTGAATAACTAAAATACTCCACAAGCCTTGCCACTGACCATGAGGTTTATTCACTAAAGGCAAATTGTATTTGTGAAGCGGTAACCCCAGTGAGGTTCCTAAGATTTGGGCTGAGCCTTCCCTGAACAACCAGCTCAGCCCTCCCTACAGGTAGCACTAATGTTCCCTTGCAATAGGATGATGAATAGTTCTTGACAATTCTGAATCTTTGGGCATCAGTGATATTTGGGTTACTTTCTTTATTTTTAAATCTTAAATATTTAAACTGAATGCCAACCTCCAAAAAAATATTCAAAACCAGAGGAAACTATGTTAGTATATTAGAAGAAATTATAACTGGGCCCAAAAAGAAAGCAATGATATTGTCTATATAAAAGATTATTTTATATTATTATATTTTTTTTTCTTAAGCCCCCAAACATCTCATAAGTGCCAACATTACACAAGGACCTACTTTGCCAGCTGCTTCTCGGCGTCAGCGCAGAGTTCCAGAAGACCCATTAGCACGGCGGACACGTCCATATATGGTTCCCAAACGGTAAAGCCCCGTCCAATCAGATCAATCGCTGTCCTGCGTATGGTGCTGTGAGGCGGCAGCTTGGCGCTTGGCGGTTGCAGCAGGAGGAACGTTAAGGCTTTGCCTGTAATAAATGAAGATAAATGGCATAAAACCCTTCTTTGAATGAGTAAAATGATTTTTACAAGACTTTAAAGCAGCTTAAATTTGTGCATTTAAAAAAAAAAATCTGCTTCCTCAGCAGAAAAACAAAACAAAACACCGGACTAGAGCTGAATGTCAGCGAAAAAAACATTAAACTTAATGGTGGAGAAAATAGTTTGACAGACAAATCATTTGAATGACACAAAAGACGTGATGGGAACAGAAGAGGTGAAGTCAAGCTGCTAGGATCCTATCCATCCCAGTAATTGAGGCAGAGTTTATAAGCTTTCGGTTTACCAAATAAACTCTGATGGCTGATGATAATACAAGCTCAAACAAAAAAGTGCAATTTAATAACAAGAATAAATGAAAGTTATAACTAAAGGGAAACTCACTATTTTTTTTATCACTGGCATCAGATTTAAAATGAGTTTTAAAAAATATTGTGCTGTTTTCTTTTTTTTTTTTTTTTGGCATAATACTCACAGGCCGCTTTTTTATCCATTTCTATGCGTTCTTGCTCCGGTATCTGAACCTAATCTACTAGATGAACAACCTGACTCCTTATCATACTGCCTGGGGTCAACACTTAGAAAGCCTCAGCCTTAACCACCCAGCAGGACACAGTGACTAATGAAAGTCTATGGAGGAACAGACTTTATTAGCATTGCCATAAAGCATCAGCCAAGTGTGGTGTTTGAGCAGGAAAGTCACCCAAAATATCACATGACTGATAACAATGGCGGCCTCCAGGTCTGCAGATAAAGGGAGTTTATTGGAACAAAATGAGATAAAACCAATACTGACCAACATTAGGGGGGGCAGGATGGTTATTATGGTATACATCGCTGGGGGGGTTATTACTGTATACAGCGCTGGGAGGGTTATTACCGTATACAGGGCTGGGGTTGTACAGGGCTGTAAAATGTAGGACTTGGTAAAAAGTGACATATTTACATAAGACAATAACGCCCTTCATGATACATCTTAAGAAGCCAGATATTTTCTTAACTTTTTTCCCATCCCAGGTGGATTCTCGTATAGACGATTTTTTTATATATTTAAATCTGTATACAAATTCCATTTTTGCTTAATTAAGTAGATGGCATCACAATATATATATATATATATATATATATATATATACATACATCAATAAATAATAATAATAATAATATACACACAATCACTATATGAAATTTTAAAAAGTTTAAACAAAACAAAGGGGTTTTCACAAAGATCAGAGGACAGAAATGAAACAATAGGAGGCAGGATTCTATATACAAAAGGAAGCGTGTGGCCAGGACCCCATAAAATGTATGGACAGGGTGACATTATTTATGGGCGACCTTGCGCTGGCCCATAAACTGACACAGTATATAGCGCTATACATATAATCCTTTTATAGACGCGGTAAATCAAAATTAAATCCAGTTTTGTTGTTTGACGTATGAATGGACGCGCCTAATACAAAGGGATACAATGTTTCAACGTGTAACCAGAAATGGAACGGGTTTCCAGTGCAAAGCTTTCATACAACGCAGAATAATTATTTAAATTGACGCGCGTTTTATGTTCTTAACATGCAGAGCATAAAAAGTGCATACAAAACACGTGATTTTGCATTGTAAATGGATATTGGTAACATAGTATCACCGCTACACACGCCTGCTCTGCGGCACGATTCCAGGAACAGAGACATTCATGGTGTTTCTTCAATGGAAGTAGCTGAGACCATTGGCATCCTGATAACAAGTATCCCGCCTAATCCTTTCCCAGGCTGCCACCCTATGCCCTGCCGCCAGAGGAAGTCTAAGAAAGAGCCCCCTCGGTCGCTGACACAGTAACGCTACCACAGTCCCTGAGACTCACAGGCACTCAACTTGGAGACAGCTAGGTGTTGAGTTAAAGCGTTCTTCCTAAAGTTACCACCCTCTGAGGATCTCCCAGCTCTTTTAAGTCGTCGAGGTTTCAACAGGGACTGAACTAATGCTTAACCATCTCAAGCATCTTATGGGAGCTCTTCATCGATCAGTAGGACTTACTGGGGTCTAAGAACTGAGATGGCTCTTTCAACATTTTGGTCAGAATTGGGCCAATGAAGACAAAAAATATAAAGTCACATGAGACTTCTGATGTCTTCTCCATCTGAAGAAGAGACTTCTGACATCACAAAAGCTTATATGACTTTATATATTTTTCTACGTTGGCGCATCTTTGGCTAAAGATCTCAAGATGAGGAACAATTTGACCTTTTTATACATTAATTAACGGTATCAACCTTCATGAAAGACTCCATTTTCTCTTGGGTTATTTTTGTGGCATTTTCAGGTCAATTTGCCCCTTTTGTACGCTTTCTATAAGGGACCTCTCCTGCCAAGGCAGATATGGATGGATAGATTGTTGCAGGTGGTGGAGCGATCATGACATTAAACTGACAGCTAATATCCATTTAGTTAAAATTCGTACGGCTTAATGATCTCGCCAGAGCCTTCTGACAACATAATGACAAAATATCACAATTATTGCCTTCCCGGTGCAAAAAGCAATTATCTCTTTGCCTGTTACAATGATTAAGCGCGGTATAAACAAATATAGCAGAAGACGTGGACTAGAACATTAGGAGCTCAGGTAAAACCGAAATAAAATGTAACAGCAGCGTCCGAAGGTTAAAAATATATATATTTTAGGGATGACCAGCTGTGTTTTCCCCATTAGGGCTGCACTATCTATATTATGCTGTGTGTGCGTCTTTTGTAGTCTCCTTATTATCTGTTCTGCTGGAGGAAAGAGGACGCCGGGGTCACTCGCTGCAGCCATTTCATATTCCGGACCTCTGCAGAGGTCAACGCAGCTGCTTAGACAAATCTCTGGACAGCCTCGCTTGGCATTTAAAAGGAACCTTGAAGGTTATTCCTAGTGAATGGCTGCCAGAAGGGAAGATATAATTTCCAAACCCGAGGCTGAAATCTCTGTTGGTTTTCACGAGGGGGCTTATATTTTGCCCACTTTCATAGATCTTTTTGAAAAGGTCTTTTGGGGTAGATACATTACACGCTCAAGGCAGGGATTATTAGCAAGGATGCTGTCAACAGGCAGATGAGATTAAGATTCAGGCGCTGTTCCTATGGGGGGGAAGAACAGATCTGTACCTCGGCATTATAATAAGCACAAAAAAAAGGTATTCTTACAAGATGTAGTTGGCTACAGATTATGTGGCGGATTAAGCAGGGCATATAGTGCATGAATAACAAAGAGGTTTTAAATAAAGCTTTGAATACCCATGATTTATTACATGGGGGCAATAAGCAACTATAATTATGGGGCATTTTTTATGCGGTTAATAAGAGATTATTAACCCCGGCAAAGAAAGGAGAAGATTAACAATTGCAATGTGCATGGCCTGGTTTATAGAGGTGCTGAGATATGATGTCATACTACGGCGCCGTCTCTTCAGGCTGACGGAGCATGAATGAGCAGGACATATAGAAACGTAGAATCCGATGGCAGATCAGACCCATTCGGCCTGTCTAGTCTGAACCTAGAACCTTAATCAGTCGTTGGTCGTCTTCTTAGGAGCCATATGCCATATGCATACTTAAAAAGTAAGTAGAAAAAAATAGAAATATATCAGAAAGTGCTCAGAAATCTGCTTGGAATGTATTAGTATATAGAATAAAGAATAGTGTTAGTATTATTCGGATACATGCCTCCTTAATTGCTGCTCAGCAAGGAATGCACTTGATTGGCACCCGATTAAACGCATCGTCGCTAATTACAAACGGTATTAGCAGCGCGGACCTTCTGATTCTGCTGAGATAAGATCGCAAGAACCCCCGACAAACTGCTACTCGGAGGCAACGATTGTCAGATGATAAGATAAGAAAAAAGAAATAAGTCAAATTTGCGTTTTACATTAACATAGGAAGCCGGTGTGAAGCGAGAGTCTTGGGATGGGTAGATTCATAAGGGATGTCAAGACACTCAGATAAGGCCATAAAGAGTAAGAGGATAACAGACTGCTGTACTGCAAGAATCTAACCAGATAAATGATGACTTGGTAGCGTCTAAAATGTGGTAAAAGGTGTCAAAACAAGCAAATTGTATCCATTTTTGCCTTCTTCTGGTCCCACTCTTATAAATGCTCCCTGAGCCAAGCCGGGAGATCAGCTTTAGTAAAGAGAGTTACTTAAAGGAGAAGAAACGTGGAAACGGGACGCTGTGATGGATGCTCCCATAGTTACATGTAAAATATGTTTTTAATATTATATTTGTATTGCTTAATTTAATCTGTAGGCACCATCACATAGGTATATACAGAAATGTTAAATCACCCAACTTCATAGTGTCACTTTGTGGAAGGGCCGGTCCTTCTTTGGAGGCAAAATGTCTGATGTTCCTCTTCCCAAAGCCCTAATGCACAAAGCAAGGTCCATAAAGACATGATTGGAGGAGTTTGGGCTGAAAGAACTTGACCGGACGCACAGAGCTCTGACCTCAACCTCATCGAACACCTTTGGGATGAACTGGAAGGGAGATTGCGAGCCGGGCGTCTCGTCCAACATCAGTGCCTGACCTCAGAAACGCCCCAAAATCTTGTGGGGGGGAAAAAAATAATAATAATAAAAATTTATAAAAACTGGTGACCATGAAAATTCAAGTATACATCCAGAAAAATCGAAGTATCGTTTCTACTGATATCTATAGTTATTGTATTTTAAAAATATTCATGAGCTGGAAAAATTTCAGAAAAGGGGTAAAAAAAATAAATAAATAAATAAAAAAAGGTTTATTAGTGTCATAAAAATGTGAAGTAATGAGGAAGAAACGACTGGCTTCTGCTTAATAATGCAAATATTCCATACTGCAGTCCAAACGCACATCCTTCCCGAGATCGCTCTCTGTATCCTTCAAAATACGGCCAGCAAAATCAATACCTTCAAGACAAGGGAAAGTAAATGAATAAAGCACCGGCTGTGAGTTATTGAAGAGGCCACGGGTTTTTCAATTTGGGTTTGCAATGCAGCACCGTTGCCACGGGGATATTAAAAACCATCGCAATAAAAAAAAAAAAAAAAAAAAACAAAAAAAAAGAGACCCTTTCCCCGACGACTGTGGCCGACATTGAAAACAAAGCCGAGAAGGTAACAGCGATTATGGCATTTAATGAATTGCTAAATGATATGGCATCCTTGTGGGATCACTTATTTCGTTCACTTAAATTCTAGATGCATCACGATTTATGCTATCGCTGCAAGCCCCAGATGAATTAGTAATAAGTGGCTACTTTATTTAAATGTGTTGATAAATAGTATAACCAATTAAAACATCTCCCTGAAATTTCTGCGCACAGAAAGCTGGCGTCAGACCGCTGTAATATACCGATCGCTAACGATGGGTGGGTAAAGGAGATACCCCGCGCATGCCGAGGCCGTATCAGCGTATCGCTACATCGTATTTATATGGCGCCTACAAGTTCCACAGCGCTTCATACGGTCCCTACATTCAAGGGGTCTGACAAAGCCAGAACAGCATCCACCTCTTCTATTATTATTTTTATTTAATTCTCTGGTTATTCGGACCAACCAAGTGTATATCCGGGGCATTTCACTCAAATGTTGCTTCACTTGAAGCCTCGGCATAGACCACACTGGAATCCTCAAGTTGCACCAAGATTCTTCCATTGCTTTAGAAAACCAATTTCTGGGCACTGTCCCGACAGAGTCCTTGAGCACAGGCTTTGTTGAGATCCCTGGAAAGTGGACGCACAGACTCGGTGGAGTGAAAGCTCCTCTCCTACCACTCGGTTTTGTGTGAAGTCTCTCCAGGACGTCACACAGAAGGAGCCGTAGGAGAAGCTTGGAGTCTGATGTGTTGAGGGCACTTTGTGGTTTGTCAGGAACGGCCTGATGCAGAGTAAGGAGCAGGTCGCTGTCCGGACTGTCGCAGGCCCATCCTCAGCTTGGTGAGAGACTACTCCGTCACTGACCCGCTCGAGGAGGAGGATTAATCCCCAGTCCTCACACTCCTGACCCCTCAGTACTTGGACTTTTGCCATATACTGTTGTTTCTGTACGACTGTCTATTTCAGGTATACTGCTTGTTATAGACAGCACACAAATGGTATCGCTGTACAGTGAAGGAAAAAATTATTTGATCCCCTGATGATTTTATACCTTTGCCCGCTGACAAAGACAGAACAACAACAAGAAAATCCTTAGTACTCGGTGGCAAAACCCTTGTTGGCAATCAGAGGTTTCTTGTAGTTGGCCACCTCGCGTCTGTGGTCGTTGTGAAGGGTGGTTGAGCCTTCTGGTCACCATCACACCTTGAAAACTTCAGTGGGTCTCCTCTTTGAATCCAGATCTTCGCTGTTGAAGATGGAGCTGTTGGGACCCTAAAGATAAGGTGGCCGTTCCTCATCTAAAAATGTAGCTTATAGTATCCCACTACCCACGTCAGCTCTACTGTAAGGGAATTTTATGCATCGGTTACTTTCACAACAGCAGCCAGAGCTTGTTTTGATGCAGTACAGGCACTGGAGAGCGGTAGCTAAATGGAACAGCCACCCAGTAGAAGTGGCAGACATTAATACAGTGAGAGGATTTAAACGCGTATGGGATAGACACATGGCTCTTGTATCTAAGACGAGACCAACGACTGATTAAGGTTGCAGTCTTTACTCAAATTGGGCAGACAAGATGGGGAGTAGGGGGCTTATCCAGCGTCAAACTCTATGTTTCTATATTGGCGAGTTCAGGAAAACAGTCCCTACAAAACTGAAGTTTGTGAATATTAGCCGAGCAGGTTCTGGCGGCCTTTCTGCTCCGATCACTTGAAATATTTACTTGGATCTGCGCGGGTTTCACAGACTCGGAAGACAACGAAAGAGAAAAAAAAAAATCCCAAACAACCTTCCGTTAATAGAAAGGTTACTAATTCTGCCTGTTTCACAGTCTGGACATCTTTGTTTAAACTTTGACTTGGCTTAAATGAAGGAATTAATATTGACAAAAACATCAACTAAGCTAATGACTTGTTAGTTAAGGCAATAAACATGTCACATTAGAGTCAGCGCAGTAAAGAGGTAATTAGCCCTGGAAAAGCTCGGCTGATTGGAGATGTTGAGTCTTTGCTCTTAACCTTTGAGTCCATTAACTACTACAGGACAAGTAGTGGCTATGCTAATGCGGCTTCTCCAATACGCGTCAGCACCGCTACACTAGCCAAAGACTGCATTAACCCGCATTAACGGCGCTGGCTTCATACCGCTATCTCCCCCATTTACAACATGTCCATCAATCAAGGAATCGGATTTTCATGGGTTAATAAAAACGCAGGACACCTCCATTTTGAAAAAAAAATATTACAAATAGAATGTAACTTGCTTAAAGATAAGAACCATTCGGCCCGAAACCAGTCCGTCTTTTACCCTTGGTCTCGCCGCTGTATTAGCCTCTACCACTTCTACTGGGAGGCTGTTCCACTTATCTACTGCCCACTCCGTGAAGTAATATGGCATCTAAGCCTCTAACTCTTTATTTCAAAGGAGGAGAAATGTTAGTGGCCATAATCTAAAAGTAAACTCCCCTCCCGAGATTATATTATCTTTTATTTACATAGCGCCAACAGTTAAATTCCTTTATGTATTTAATGTTTCTATCACATCCTCTCTCCCCCTCCTTCTTCCAAGCCGGACATATTAAGGTCCCATAGCGAAAAATAGTAAAAAAAAAAAACAAAACAAAAAAAAACCGTAAACTTGGCAAAGACACCGGTTTATTAGCTAAGTGCTATAGAATGTAAGCTTTTGAGACTACTCAAGGTTACTTGGGTCTCATCTTCGGGCAAATTATACCCAAAGAAGAGATTTAAGTAGTCTCAAAGGCTTTCGATCTATTCACTTAGCCAGTAACGGCATAATCTTTAGTGAATTTGCTCAGCTAACACGGTCCAATTCTATACCTCTAATAATAAATAGTACAGTATTTCTCGGGCTTCTTGGGGGGGGAGTACAGCCGACGGGTAATTACTGATATGAATCAGCCGAGGCTTCGATTATTAAAGAAAGGAGAAAAAAAAAAGAAGAATCTGGTAGGAAATTAAGTGCTACAAATAAGGGGAGGAAGCTTTCAGGAACGTGGCGCGTCTCTTATTTATTTACATGGTGCCAAAATATTTTAGAATGCAGTATACTCCGGGGAGGAATCTCAGAGAGAAATAAACAATAAACGGAACGATTGGTAACTTCAATTACAGCGTGTGGGAACCGCCGGGCAATAGAGGAGGAAGAGAGATGTGCCGGAGACGCAAGAAGCCGTTATCGATGGCCGCCGACTGGGGCAGGAGTGAGGAACGGGAGGGAGAAATGACTCTGCTCACGCGGCCTGAGCAGGGTTAATGTTATGGGCGCGTACAAGTTAAACTACAGACGTTTGTTTGTTATATTCAATGTGGCTTTGAGGTTTAATCAGATTTTTATGCAGCACGAAGATGTTTTAACCAACTATAAAGTAAAGTGACTTGAGCGTTTTTTTAGGTAAAAATAATTTAAAAAAACCACATTTTTAAAGCCAAGGTCATGATGTCAGGTACTGAACGGCATGACATCATAGAGTGGCATTAAAAAAATCCAATTGCTAGTCACTATTTTCCCCGTAGCGGTAGTTCTTGTGGCGGGGAAGGTGTCCCTTATCCAGCCATCATATGCACTTTGATGCCGTGTGATCTCTTTAAATGCTCCTGTTGTCTATTTTGTAAATGAATATTAATTTATAATATTGTGTTATTTGTCCCGTTTGTTAAATGCCCTGCGGGAGATGTTTTTGCCTGAATATATGTAATAGTTTGAGGTATCGGGATTCAACACAAATTAGAGAATTATAATCAAGAACGTCGCTACCTAAAACATTGCCGGCATTTCTCGGCTCTCTGCGGCTCACTTAAACGGACCTAACCGCGCAATTTTTCTTCCTATCAGAATCCTCGCTCTGTGAATCAAAATTGAAGGCAAGATCAATTCCATTCCCAGGCAGTAAATGAGACTTAGATCAGATTTGGTTCAATTTATGGAGAGAAGTGAAAAAAATGACTATGCTCTTCCCTACCCTAAAATATAAGAGGGGGGGGGGGATAATTGACTGAAGCATTATTTAGCCAAATAAGAATTTATAATAATTACTATTAACTCTGCCATTAAAATAATGGAAGTTTGATATTTTCTTTCTGTGGGAATATTTTAATTTCTCTGTGACCAAAGTTAAGATGAAATCGCTGCCGCTGCGTATTTTAGGTTTGTTTCTTAGACAGTAGCATACATACAGCACTCATTTATGATGGACGCTATTAACTGGACGATGGAACCTGGGCGCTGCAGGCTGTAAATGGGGGAGAAAGTAGAGGGGATAGGTGCACCCTTTTAATATACGGTATAATTAATATATATATATACACACACATACACCCATGCAAAAGTTTGGGGTCACAATTTCCTTCTGCTGGGAAGGAGCAAATTTTGTCCATCAAAATGAATTCGAAATGAAACAGATGAGAATTCCAGAGCAGACGGGGTTAATGTTGTAAATGACTATTGTAGCTGAAAATGGCTGAATTTTAATAAAATCTCTTCAAAGGCTTACAGAGGCCCTTTATCACTCCTGTGTTCCAATGGCCCTTTATCACTCGCCATCACTCCTGTGTTCAATTGGCCTTTAATCACTTCCACACTACTGTTTCCAATGGCCTTTATCACTCCCCATCGACTCCTGCGTTCCAATGGCCCTTTATCACTCCCAATCACTCCTGATGGTTCCAATGCGCCCTGTTATCACTCCCAGCACTCCTGTGTTCCAATGGCCCATTTTATCATCTCCCATCACTACTGTGTTCCAATGGCCCTTTATCACTCCCATCACTGCTGTGTTCCAATGGCACGTTGTATTCGCTGATCCAAGTATACGTTTAAAAGACTAATTGATTGTTAGAAACCCCTTTGTAATTACGTTACAGCCAGAAATGTGCTTGTATTTCATAAAAATGCAATATACGTGAATATATTTAGAACTAAGAAAACATGGACTTCTTGCAAAGTTCTATTTCTGTTAATTAAATAAAGCTGGTAATAAACTCCGTGGGCCGAAGTCGTTTTTGTCCAATGCAGTATTGGCACAGTAGATAAAGCGGACACTCCATGGTTGGGGTCGTAGTGAAATTGCTGTCTGTCAATTCCCAGCTCCGAAGACTTTAAATTCATAAGCCATGTAAAAGTGGAATTTTTACCAAATCGACTAAATTTAAACTGTCTATAGCTGAAGCCTTTTGCTTGTCGATCGGTGTTACTGCTTCGGAGATGTCTCGGTACAACTAACGCTTCTCCTTCCCCAACCCTCACAAAGGCTGCCTGGGCCAATCAACAACAATCAGCAACCTAACAACCCAGAAGAGATAACGTAACAGGGAGAGGAAGTCACACAGATCACAAGAACCTACACAATTCCTTCATGTATTTAATATACCGAGCTATCCTCCCATTGGTAAACACAGCATACAATATTCAGCTTCCCTCCCCGCTGCTCATGAGATGTCGCTTAAAATGTTTTTAGGACTTACATGTGTGCCGGGCAAGAGAGTAGTTCGAGCCACCGGTGGTCAGACCGAACCCTTCGGGAATCTGGCTGGAACTGCGCGGCCGGGTCAACAACTTTGGCGGTTCGATCTCGGCTCCAAACTCGGCTCCGATCACTCCCAGCAGCACGATGGCGGTGGCCTGCTTGCGTCTCTCCTCGTACGAAGGCGCTGCTTTTTTCATTAGCGGCAGATTAGAAAGGCAACCTTAAAAAAAAAAAAAAGTAACCGGATATTACCAGCAGAATACGAACGATCACAGCACAGATTTACCAAACACGGACAGGGGGGTAATTATTATAATCTGAATGTTTGGAGGGATGCTGTGACTTCAGCTCCTTTACGTCCCTATGCATGATGAAGGTCCAAACGTGGGCCGCTTCTGCTGTAGGAAGAGCTTGGCTGGCCATTTATAACGTTTAGGGGAATCAATAGCATTTCTCCTTGCCCGTTGATTTATGCATTCTTCGGGGCCAGCTTCAGCCCTTCACAATGGGTAAATTAGCTAGCGTCGACCCTTCATAATGAATGGCGAAGGGAACATTAAAGCCCGCAAACTCTTCTCTACCTTTAGTGAATAAACGCCTACCATATCAGCGCCGATTAGCAATTAACGTGGATTTTCTTATCACAAAATGAGATCGGAGCCACATGGAGCAAATAACTGCCCCCCGGCACATTGTACAGGGACTCCTGCCATGGAGAAAAATTGCAGACGTACATTAAATGCATATTCACCACGCACTGCGATGATTTACCCCGTACAGACCGGCTACAGAGAGCTGGACTCCTTCCTCCAAAATTCAAATTCATTAAAAAAAGACCATTTAAATGCCGTAACATTTTACTGATATCAGCGGAGATCGGGAATCCTGCTTTCTCTCTGAATGCGGCCGCGATGTTATAATTCAGCAAATGAGTTATAATTGTCTGCTTCATTAGAATGGATGATAGATGACGCCACGAGATCGAGGGCAAGGGACTGACACAAGATAAATGATACAGTAATTACACCGCACTATATAAATACTATCAATCCAACCAAATTCATATCATATATACATCATAAATCCCTCTAATATCTATATCTATATATATATATAGATATATATATGCACACAATGTATGTTTACGCTTTTTGAGCTGTTTTACACACACACATATATATATATATATATATATATATATACATAATACAGCAAGATTAATAAGCATAATAATATATATATACACAATGTATAAGACTGTATACACTGTTAACGCATTCTACAGTGCTGCGGAATATGATGGCACTATATATATATCAATTAATGATAATAAATCTGTTTATTAATCCCACTAATGTTCTGCCAGCAGAAAAAGTTACTAGCCCACAGAATAATAGCTAACGAAAGAGCCGAATTTTTTTTTTTTTTAATTTTCTCAGAAATTAGGAAAGGGTAAGAATATATATTATATTATATATATATAATATTTTTTATAATATATATTATATATATTTATATATATACCCACACACCATATATATCATGTAAACGGCTGTCCTTTGTTACACTGTTACACTACGGCTTGCAATGTATAGCGGCTCCAACTTTCTTCTCCTTCCACCCCAAACCTGATGGGGTCAAACGGGAGCAGAGTTTGGAAATTATGATTTGGTGGAAGCCGCTCATGCCTCGGTATTAGAGCGTGGATGGCGGATGCCGAATGCGTCTGCCGGCCCCGGCAAGCTCCGTAACAATAGTTCAAAGGAAAGCGCCACTCTGCAGCCGCGCTGATTGTTCCGTCGGCTGACCTCTGCAGAAGGGGAATTGCTAAGCGCCGTCCGCTCCTCGGCTGACACATGAATGATCGCAGCTCCGTCTCCGCTGGCCATGGCCGCCTGTAGCCCAGGTGCTCAGACGCGGGGCTCTCTTTGACATCTGAGATCAAGATGAATTGGCGCAAACTCCTGATCCGAGATTGTTTTATACCGTTTAATTTAGTTTCTTCCCCCTGCCTGGATGAGCACAGCTCTGGTTATGGATTTCTATTGTAATGCACCGAAGCAGGCGCTGAGAGAAGCCGACCAAGCAGATGCCGGAGTTAGGGGGCTGCGGAGATCCTGATCAATAGACAAAGCGCTGACCCTATCTGCCCCGGCTCGGCGATTGCCACGGCGAGAGAAACGCGTGCGGGGCTTCCGGTAGGAAAATGGGCAGCAGGGGCACTTACTGAACTTCTTCACGCTGTTGGCCCCGTAGCCTCCTTCATTATAACCAATATGTGCGTTTGGGCGACAGGCCTGGGACGTATAACGGTGAACGGTTTGCAGGATAGAAGAAGTCAGGAAAGACTAAAGGGATCTCAATACGCCCAGCATGGATTCTTTCAAAGCAGCTCAGAGGCTTAGATGTAATGTAACTTTTACTTTACTGAGAGGGTGGTAGATAAGTGGCACAGTCACCCAGTAGTAGTGGTAGAAACATAGAAACAAAGAATTTGACGGCAGACAAGAACCAGCCCTCCTGTACTATAAGTATTTAAATGTTTCCATCACATCTCCTGTCTCCTTATGTTCAGGACGGACATGTTAAGATCACTTATCCATTCACCATTTTCATAGCTCTCCTCTGAGGTTAATACAGAGAGGGAATTTAAACATGCGCGGGACAGGCATATGGCTCCTGAATATAAGATGACTGATTGACACCTGAGTCTTTACAGCAGGAATAGAAGGCAGACTAGACGGGCCGGATGGGTCTGATCCAATTCTATTGTTTTGTTACCTATTGGCCCTTCTCTAGGTGAGAGATGAAAGATAGCATTAAACGTTTCCCCGCGCGCGTGGCATGGATTGATATAGAGAGATACAGCAGATACATTGTGGCTTCTGAGGGTTGGGAGGCCAAAGGCTATGGGGCCCAACAACTTGCCTCTCCAGATGTGGGATAGGCGGCCATTTTGAATTCGGAGATGGGCCAGGTATGGCTGCCCCACTTGGGGTCTTGGGAGGCTTTTATGTTACAGATCTTCTGGCCAAGTTTCAATGAAGGCGCACGGAAGCTCCAAATCAGACATTATCTCACGCATGGGACGGGATATACGTGACGTAGTCTCTGCGCAGAGGCAGCGGATATGGGGGGGGTATCAATAATACTTGCCCCACGTGTCTGCTTGGGAGAAGGAGATGGGGAGAGCTCGGGATCCGGAGAACTGATTCCTCAGTGTTTTGTGCCTACAAAGATGAACCAGAATTTTCTCTCTTTCACCTGGGCGTTAGAGGAATGATGGAGGGGCAGATATATTATGCTACATGTAGGGGGGCAGATATATTATGCTACATGTAGGGGGGCAGATATATTATGCTACATGTAGGGGGGCAGATATATTATGCTAGCATATAGGGGGCAAGATATTATGCTACAGTAGGGGGTGTGCAGAATATATTATGCTACATATAGGGGTGGTGGCAGACTATATTATGTACATGTAGGGGGGGTGGCAAAATATAAATTGGGCTGGGAGACAGTGTAATTGGAATAGTGGGATGTGGGGGTTTGAAAATTGATGAATCGGGGGGAATGACATATATTATGCTACATGTAGGGGGGTGGTTTTCTTTGTTTTGTAATATGGCTAACTATCACTATGGCCACATGTATTAAAAGCATTTAAAAGTATTTTGAGAATGAAATATTGGTGCAAAGTGATAAATTCCTTCTTTCTTGTCTTTTTTCTATGTATGAATGAAACGGCTTATAAAATGTGTAGGTGGACTTGCTCAGAGTTGCCAAATTGTATTTCCTTTCTACATTCTATACACCAATATTTCGTATGGATGATGCCCCCTTGTTGCTAAGTTACAATGTATGTACATCGAGCAAGCTATATAAAAGGTAAAATTCTAGAGAAATAAAAGCTATAAAAAATTACTTTAAGTTTAATTCTATGGTCATAGGGCCTTTTGATACATATGAAGGATTCGGGTTAGCACGTACCGTATATATTATTGTGTTGCGGATGTTAATGTTTCAATGTTTATTATGTTCTTAAATCACAGAAATTCTCCGCGACAAATACACCATCGTTCAAAAGTTTGGATCAGTGAACAAAA
>VKOC01004305.1:0-11559 GCA_009364415.1 Spea multiplicata
AAATATCCAAATTTATATATTTGCATTTGTGAAAATGTGACAACAAATTGGGGATTTTAAAAGCCTCATGGTACTGGTAGTAATTTGGATTACTGAATAATGTGGCATTGTCCTTTAATTTGGGATAAATTAGATCTGTGCTCATTACTTACTTTTTGGGCAGCAGCAATATATGAAAATAGACAAATTTAAAAGCAAGAAGAAGGACAAATTACTAGAACTCAAATAAAAACCTACAAATTCATACTTTCAATAAGGTGTTGGTGCTGTGTTTTTTTTCCAAAGGTACCGTTATTAATATAATAAATAATACACTATAGACTTATTTTTGTCATCAACAAAATCTAATGCTTACCAGCCTTTGAACACACAAAAATGGAAATAAGGAAAATGGTAGCTATACATTTTAGAGAATACACAGCATTTAATGATGTTGACAGGTGAAAATATTTGTCAGGTCCAAGGGATTTATTCACTAAATATAAGGTTTCAACTCACTGACTTCACCTGCAAGAAGGGGCGACCTGGCCCTGTATAAAATTAATAGTCAATGTGGGAAGATTTCTTAAGAGCCTATACAGTCTATGCACCACAGAGCACCAGGTCAGCACTTCTCCCAGTATTGGCACTTCGCAATGCAAAGAATAAATCAGAGTTGAAGCTCACCTGCAATCTCCCACTTTAGTGAATCCATCTTAAGCTAATTATCTAGGTTAAAGCGAGGAAAACTTTGTGTTTAGTAAATTACCTGGCTGGCAGGAAGGATGCCAAAAATACACACAAAAAGCAGGACCCCCTTATACCTCTGGAAGTGCTGTAGGACTTCTAGTATTAGTCAAATAATTCAAATTGTGTTCAAAATTGTACATACAAAGGAATTTCCATTAGATCATTTAATTTGCAAATATATTGGTGCAGCTTCTAATTGTTCATTTTATATTGTGTTTTATTTAAAAGTCATTGAATAAGAGACACATTCAAAGGGGTTTAGTCATTAAAGATGGAGTTGGAGTTTCAGATCACCACTTCTTCACTGATTGAACTATGCATTATTAAGGGTAACCTTAGCCATTCTTGCTGATTAATGTGTTTATGTGTAATTGTTAGTACTAGTACTAGTACATCACATATAATATTTTTTATGTTGACTGTTCAATAGTTTCTTGTGCAACACATATGGCATGTATATGAAATTATCATAAAGATCCAAGTGCCATAGGCTCCTATACAGTTTTTAATGATTATAGATGATTATTGGGGGCACTTGCTACGAGTAGAGTATCATTTAATACCAAACTACCAAAGTACCAAACTCTAGGGATCTGAATGGACCATGCAACATTACCTTGTCCCAACTAGGCATTATGCATTGCAGGGCCAAATTGGCCCTTCTTGGATGATAATTCATCATGTGTAAACTGTAATTGATCTAAAATTATTTTCAATTGTTTGAGTAACTGGTGTAGTGTTCTAACTATCAACAATGCAATTTATGATACGCTTAACATATTGAATACATATACATATAGAATATAAATGATATGCATATAGAATATTCACTGTTAAAAGGCAGACTTGCACTTGCTTTGGGAAAACTGAAGACATAAGACAATATAGCTTTGTTACAATACACACAGGATAAGTATGAAGGATTCTTTGCCAACATGGATTATAACAAATCTCGTTGATATTCTGTCTTTCAATTATTCATAGGAAAATGTAATCCTGATTATGCGTCCTTGGGTAGGAACTCAAGGAGAGCAGACTGGATGTGTCATTTCTACAACTTCTTTTAATTTAATCTGTGACAACTGTTTCATTATCACTGAAAAATCAATGAATTGGAAAAGAATGATATCAGGATTAAATGACACATTGAAAGAACACACTCAGATTTGTCCGGAATGACACTTTCCTTGGTGGATCAAAGGCTGATACTCATGTGGGGAACGCTATCCAGAAAACCGAATTTTAAAGCTCTTCATGGCTATGGAGAAAGCCTAATTTGTGATCTTTTGCTGGATATTATTTTGCTAAGTCTATGCTTTATGCTTCCGGTTACATTTGCCATAAAGCTTTATTTGCATAAGCTGCAGCTGCTGCCATTTAGCATTTATCTGATACCATGTCAAGCCAGTGGGCAAATACCTCCCCATCTTCACAGTGATGAGAACCACTGATGATTTCCACAAATACTCCTAGTCTGCTACCCTGGAGGAACTAATTTGCTAAAGGACTTTGAACATAAACATGTTGTACTTTTTACAAGACTCGAATAAACACATAAAGGTCCAAAAATGTTTCCAATACCATTTTAACCACATTAATATATTTATTTTCTTGCCTTTCACAGATTTATACATTTAAACCACCCACAGAAATAAGATTAGAAGCCACACAAAAAAAACCAAAATAAATCTACTAGGTTGAGAGATTTAATTAAATCCAATGCTCTAAAAACAGCCCCTAACAATAAATGCATATTAAAGTATTATTATTTTTTATATGCACTTAACCTGTAAGGATAACAAAGATGGTGCACACATGCAGTGTACCACCGCTATGGAGGTGGCACCAGCTAGGAATAGAACGCCATAGCATAAATGAGATAGTTACAATGGGCAGCTCTGATCTCACCCACAAGGCCATGAAGTAACCAGTTCTCCAGGGAGCCTGATCACCCCCAGACACCGTAGGTCACAATATTCCATTTTATACATCTCTAGTTGGGTTGCAGAATAAGTCACTGTCAGGGTGTCCCTGAGAAGGCTTGTGACCTTGCTGTAACCGAGCACTAAAACCCTCATTATCATATGTTATATTTAAATACAGCAGCTTGGATTTCACACATTGTACACTATTCCATACAGATGCATGTCTGTAATGTATTGTTTAAATACACATTAATACAGCTTTGCACAACACAGAGATTAGAATAGAACCACTAACACAATAATCACCCTTTCATGAAGACCATACTGCCCATAAGTCAATCAAGGCAATATAATTGTGACATCCCTTCTTTTCAACGCTCACCCAACTTGCCAGATTAGAAACAGCCATTTTTTTTCCAGGTTTAATGAAGATATTCTCAGTCTTTTCTATGCAGTCAGTCAATCTGGGGAGAAGGATGTAGTGTGTATCTTGGATAATTCATATTTGTGATTTTTAAGAAAATTATACACAATTTTCTGTGCAGATAATGAGAAAACCAATATTATAGTACATGGAGGTATAGCACTAGGCAAGCTTCTTTAGGGGTCCTTAATAGTAGGCTGGTTCTATTGTAAAACTGGGTTATGCAAGCATGGAAACTGGCCCAAAAGATTGCTCCTTTGTATTTAATAAGACACAGCTCCATTTTAAGCCCATCTGTCAAGGTAGTGTGCAGAAAAGGGATGGGCGACACTGGCAGGATACCTATTTTGCAAATGCAGAGAACATGGCTATGCGCAAGTCATCAACAATGTACAGAATTACATGAACAGTATCATAATTTCCTATGAACAAAACAATAGACAGTTTAGATAAAACAAATAGAGGTGACTTAAAAGTTCATGCATACTCTTTATTTTTTATATTTAAGTGTGAGTTGTTTTTCTTCTTTTTTCTTTACGTCATGGTACCCAATATAAGAACTTGAGGGGTTCAAACATTGTGGGGGCATCAAACTTCTCTCTCAAATTCATTTATGGCATTTTTTTCCCCCAAAATGGAATAAAATGGAGTTATAGTGTATCTTTTATATATACGGTTGTCAGCCTTCTGTAATACAGGATTAGAAAAAAAAAAGTTCTTTGTGGGTAATATCCCAGTCATCTTGTGTGTACAAGATGTTAATATTTTAGATAAGACCTAAACATAAGAATACTAAAATTCTTCACGTTTCATTCCACAGAGCATCTGATGTCCTCAAACACAACTTTCTCTGATATATTCACAAGCCAGTGTCTGTGTACATCTGTTTAGCATCAGGGAACTGATAATTGAAAAGTTTCCATTTTCATGTACGAGAGGCCTGGTCCGGCCATCTGGCAGACGGGGCAAATTCTCGGTGGCTGATTGTACCGCATATTTAAACTGACTGCTGCTCCAGTGGCAGATTGGGTCCTGTGGTGTAGAGCTATCCCTAGTCCTGCTCAGTGGTTGTTCTTGCACATTTTAAAGTTAAATAACAGGTCTGTTCAGAATCCATAGGACAGCGTTAAGGAGAGTTGCAGCTAAATTCATTTTAATGAACTGCCACAAAACTTTTAGTAAAACACACTTCATGCAAAGTCAACTTGTATATTAGGAATACCCAACTCATCTGTTTAACATTTCTAGTTTGAGAGGACAACATGCACTCTATACCTGATATATGTAATGGAATGTATTAGATTTATTTCTCTAACATAGCTTAATTGTGTGTGAAGACTTATCAATGACCTACAAAAAAAATAAAATGTAACCAGTTTCTGCTTTCAAGAGAAGCCAGAGCAGCATTTTGTAGTTTAGATATTAAGAGTGGTATGGATAAAAACAATAAATAATTAAACTGCACTGGAAAGTGTATACTGCAAAAAAAAAATCAAGTTCATCAATAATAACACATTTCTGTCAATAATAATACCCACAAGCTGTATAAATAAACAAAAGGTATAAGAAAAAAATCAATGCTCACAACATTATTCTTTCATTTAATTAGCTATAGTGGCATTGTTGCTGTAAGCTCAGAGTCCATTATGTGTCTTCTGGAATAAATGTTTCAAAACCATAAAAGGAAATGGGATGTTGAAATGCAGATGGACACAATGGATTTCCTAACCCATTGTTTCATTAAACCGTCTTAAGAATTCATTGGTTTTCACCGACAAGTATACATATAAGCTCACAAAGACACATAAGCCAATTTCAAACCAGAGTAAGCAAATCCATGCTAGGTTCCTGAAAACAAAACATCCTTTAGCACCATATGAATAGAGGAATCCAATGGAATACTACATGCATTATTCATGTAGAAAATGTAGTCTTCCCTGATGCTGTGGAGTCCATTGGTGGGCTACAGCCTTTTGCTGCCATATTTGATAATGTCAAGAGTAATATCGACTTTTGTGTCCCGATGATACTGTTAAGGGAAGTGTTACTGATGAAAGAGAGGACACTTCCCAGTAAAGGCTATGGGACAGAAAAAGTCTGTAGAGGATAACCATAGAAAGTGACTGGGAAAGGATGACGCCAACCGTTATCATCTGAGAAAAGATTTAAAAAAAAGGAGTTACTGTCAAACACTATATAACCTAATTCTGTAGTATCATTGTGGCCACACAGATACCAGTTCTAAGAATTGTTTACAAAGTTAGGTCCCTACAATTAATCATAACATATAGATTATTAATGAAAATTAATTTGGGATCCATAAACAAGAACACATTAAAATATTTATAATATATGGGGGGGGAATAAAAAGGCTACATAAAAATTTAAGAGACATATAATTTATATCAATATCTGAGATTAGAGTATTACTTCTGAGACACTTATACAAGGTTTACATCAACAGGAAACTGCATAAAAACCCCTATGAAACCAAAGCAAACCCACCCACCTACCTCAAACAACTCTCTTCCAAACCCTTTTAAATGTTTAAATGCCCGATTTTAGTACATTACCTTTCTCTTGATATTCATTAAACAGTAGGAAATGGCCACAAAAAACGGGTGGCACAAAAACCAAAGAAACAGCCCTGGAAGTAAAAAAACAAAACAGTGATTCATGTGATCTCTTATAGCTGATTGAATCAGTTGTATGTGTACAACTAGTACAAACAAAAGCTAATATCAGTTGCCTTACACAAAACCCACGTAAGGATATTATAACCTAAAAATAAATAAATATAAATATAATAATATATATATATATATATATACTTGTGTCCTAAACATTTCCCTTACTCACAGAATGAAGTGCATTTGTAGCAGAAAATCTTACCTGAGACTAACCATGAGAGGTATCTCTTCCTCCAGATACAACAGAATCAAACCAATAAAGACTTGCCCCTACAAACCGCACAACCCCCTCCCCACCCCAGTGTGAATAAAGGGGCTCTTATACTGGGAGGAAGGGAAATGCTCTGATGGATTGATGGGACCATCCATAACCATGAGCAGTTGAGTTTATAGAGTCAAAGTCTGATGATACCTTTCTTGTGAAACAAACCCATTTCCTCAGAGTCCAATAGACTCTGCAGGAGAATTTCTGGTGGCCATGACTATAACTAGCCAAAACTCAGCCACAGCGTGAAACATACATCACAATTATAATGTAAAATGTTAGGACAGAGGGATTATTTAAATCTAACAGAAACAAATGAAAAAAATCTGGATCTTCTTTTAAACCAAGTTTACTAAATTTATCTGAAGTTTGGCATTTGCAATAGAGAATTCTTTAAATAGCCATAGATAGAATAGTGAAGTATGACTAAGAGGCACGTACTTTTGCAAATGTGATATAGAACTGTCTCTTCATTGTGTTCCTCTCCATGGTTATGATGTGGTACAAGCCACAAGCCAGTGACAGAGCGAGGCACATTTTCAATGCAATAAGGAGTGTCCCTGCCAAGCTCCGATGAGCATGGTAACTGTGGTGATCTGTGTCTTCAAACTGTTCCCAAATTAGCAAAATAATCTGGAAAAACATATATATAATTTGTCTATTGAAGTATCTGAACCTGTCACACATTAATCGACTAACACTCTTGATAACACAAGTAGAGCGGTGATGTGGTAACAGGTAAGGCACAAAGTGTCTTGGTACATAAACATGTGTATAGCCCTGAATAAATAACAATAAAATAATTAAGGAAATGAAAATCATTGCCCACTCCATCTAACCACTGGGACAGTTTGGAACGAATGCAAGGATTCACCATAATCAGATCAGATATGTGACAGGTAAATTGCTCACCAGTAAAAGCTATGCTTATTCTCTTTGGATATAATGCTTGTGTTAACATATAGCAAGCGGCGCCATATTCTCCTTCTTTCATTTGCTCAACTGTCTGGTATGCTCCTTTGATAGTTCCTCCCCTTGTGACCTTGCTTTCTATGCTTATTATTCTATGATCTGAAGCATGGTGTACATTAAATACAAATATAGAAAAAAAAGAGACCTGTGCAGAGACAGCCACCACAGCAAAGCCAGTGGATGTGGGAGTGGAATCCCACTGAAGTGGCCTCCCCTGAGATTTCTTCATTCTGCTGAGAGTCCAACCCATGCATAGGCTTAGCAGCAAGTATAACATCTGCACCTCTGAGGCCATGTCACACACTATAACGATGAAAGAAGAAGCCAATATGAACATTACATGATAAAATACAAAATGGTAACATTTTAGATAAAACAGGATGTAATAAAATATAAACTAAAATCAATGTAAAGGCAAATGTAATCTCTATCTTGAAAGTAAAGACTATTTGCTTCGGTGAAAATGGGCATTAAGACCCCTTAAAAACTATATATACCTTTATATACCTTTAATTACACAGGCCCCCTGTTAAGTAAACAATATAACCTGCTAGTCATTGGATTAACAAGACACAGAATGGTTTATATTTCCAAACAGATTAAATAGACCGTATACTCACATTCGGCCAAACTGCCAATAAGAGGTATCCCTTTACCATCTTTAGCATACCTAAAACAAGAAATAACTTGGAATATATATATTATATATTATAAAAATATATATATATATTTATTTATTTAATTTTAATATATATATACAGACATACGCACAAACCAAAGTTTCTCAAAATACCTTGAGAAGTGCAGATAATTTGCAAAGGCAGACACGGCCTGCAAAAGTAGTGCATTTGACAAAACTTTGAGCACCGTATGCATCGGGCCACCTTTCTTAATAGTCTGCCAGAGAGCTTGGATATAAATACAAGCGACCACGAAGTATACCAGCACCAAGAGGAAAAAGAACTCATGTAGTCCTAAGGAGGCAAGAGAAATGGCACATCATAAATTTTAACAAGCGATTAAAATAGATAGCAAAATGACATATTTGATAGGATATATTTTTATATATGGCTACTATTTTTTGTGTCATGTTATTTTAATCTTCTTGAGTATACGTCTTCTACCTCTCCCATACGGCAAAGATCTCACATTTGCTATTATTAAATATTATACATAAATTCATTTTATGTTTCACGAAATTGAAAAAGCATGATATACATAGGAAAATCAATATACGCAACCTTTTAACATTACATCTTTTCAGTCTACATACTATAAGTCCTCAGTAAATGTATTCCGATTTGTAACTTGTAAAAAAAAATAAATCAGTAGCAATCTCTAGTCTTCAAATTCTACTTACAACTTGTTAATGCCAAAGGCAATAATTTAGGGGGGGGAAATCCACATTCTCTACCCAAACAGTGCTTTCTCTAGTAGGCAGTTGAGCTACCCCTGGTCTTCGAATTCTGAGACTCAATCATGTTAAGAACCCAAATATTCATAAGACAGAAAAGACTGATTCTGGAGGTCTCACAAAATACTCTTACCTGATTCATCTGCCCCAAAATGATCAAATGGATTCCCTGCTGCATCAGGATTCAGGAGCGTGACTTCAAATGTTATGTCATCTGTGTTAGGGTCTTCATAGCTCATCAAGCATGTATATCTGTCTGCATAAATGGCATACCATGCTTTCGGGGACACAATCTGTGGCAGGGTGTAGTTATATTCTGTTTGATTCAAGGGTACTGTAAGAAAACACAAAACGTGTGCTATGAGATAATAGCTTATGGGGAAAAAAACCCAAAACACAACACTGTTCACATTATGTACCTGCAACAAAAACTGTAAATTTGAATGCTTCAAAATAAGGATACAAAGTACGAAAGCTGAAAAGTAACATATACCCTGGAACTGAAACTGCACGCGGATACTTGATTAGCATTTGCACCCTGGTAATGAAAATGATGTGGTCATTAATATGGTTTAACATATCATTAACATTAGTGTAGCTCTGCTTCATTTAGAAACCCACTGTTGAATTTTAACAAGAGAAAAAATACAGGTGACTTCAAATGATGACGATGTTCATCTTAGAGCGATTACAAACTCATTTGCTTGGTCAGCTTATACTGAAAGTGGATTGAAGACGGTAAAGGGCTTGGACATTCAACGAAAATGGTGCTGGAACCAAACTGTTTGACCAAGGAAATTCCATGAAGCCCATTGAATGGTGACTCCACTTTGAAGACAGCTTGCCAGATATTGTGCTCTTTACCCAAATAAAATCTGGGAAATAGTGTATTTTGTGTATAGGGCACATCTGTGGTTGCAGAATAACATCTGCTGAAGTAGGAAAACTTACTTGAAACGTACGCCAGTGAAAGCCTCTCGGGACAGCTGTATTCCTCCATAGTCCTCTGCATTTTCATCCATTCCTCATCTTGATACAAGTAGATAGCGGATTCTTTGCCAACTGCGGCTGGAACATTGGTGATCCTGACACAAAGCACAGCTTGATCACCTGAAAAAAAAACAATAAACCCCACGTTTTAGACAATGAATAGTTTGCTTCCTGTACATTATATGATTTGATGTTGGCGTTTTAGCAATCTTGCGATATACAATTGCTGGAAAGAGCTATTTTCCTTTGAAAGCTATTGTTTTCTAGATGTATCAAATACATGGATATGATTGCACAATGCACAAAGGCTTTGGGACATCCTGGGGCTTTGGGAGAAGCAGTGGTTTGGGCTGCTATAACATCACATAGCCAAGTCATTGTGCAGGGGCAGGCGCCGCACACCCCTGGCACCCACTTTCAATCAGGTGTTGATACATTGAAAACTGAGTTAATATGTGCAACAAAGCTAAAGCAGTAAACATTGTGAACAGAGTCACATTTTTAATACTCCAGCCATCATATGCACTTTAATGCACTTGATTTTTTAATGTGGTCTACTTTGCAAATGCTTGGGGGTATTCTGCAGAACCCACCCCCAGCTAAATGCCCCGCAGGAGATGCATTCGGCTGAATGCCTCTCCCTGCAGTGATGTTTTTACCCCAGGTAGATCTGGCTCTGCAGAATGCTGCATGCAGGGGTCTGTTTAAACCCCAGGGGGCATGTTTCATGTATTCCCATTGAAGTTTGTTAAGCAACAAATGTAACTTTTAACTAAAGAAAGCTATTCCAGGATTTTGATCTTTGGTGTGCCAGTGTGTGAGCTCATAAGGTAGATCACTTTCCACCCTAATAAGATCATCAATTCATTCGATTTAAATTCCAAAGCAGGGGTTATCATGCCGTGTGCCCTGGAGAGTGAGTGACGCAAACATAACGTTTGTGGCAAACAACAACGTGGCATAAAACAATAACATACATATTATATCTGTACAGTGAAGTCACGTGATTCTCTGCATCTCTGCTGGTTAATATACACAGGCAGACACCCCTGACCCGCCGCTAAAGCCCAGTGTTATAAAAGCGCCTGCAGGAAGCTAAGGTGAACGCGAACCCAAACCAGGCAGGCAGGCCCAGAGCCTGGGTGGCAATGCATGAATATGAATGTACTTGGCATACGGTACCCACCGTGGAACAAAAAGGTGACAATGTGCTGCCCACGGTTATGCCACGCAAGGGCGCTGTCAAAGCTGCCATGTACGGTTTTAGCCCGGGCGTTATGCAGAAGGGCTAGCACGGTGAGCAGCAGCAGCCACAGCATCTCCTAGCTTATATCCAACCCGGTAACATGTGTAGGTCCAGCCGCCACATCTGCAACAGGGTCCGCGGGCGGGGCACTGCAGGTCACATGACAGGCAAAGCTCCCAATCGGAGGGCGCGCGCTAGGGGCCGATTTATTCTTAATAGAAATCGAAACCCTGCTCGCTGCCGGTCTGGCGTGCTACGTGTACGTTGCCAGGTATAGGCGTAAAGTACGGACTGTATACTATCGCTAAGAGCGGGGTTGCTTTGCGGCAGACCATGAAAACGTATCGGGGTCTTTACAGCAGGCTAAGGGGACCGCAGTCGGGACGGATGTTTAATGTACACTCGTAGTGGAGGCTTTCTTCAAACTGCCCGTCCTGTCGGTCACGGCTGTTCACGGGAGAGGTGGAAGTCGTGAAATGGGAGCTGAGAAGTGTGATGGGTACAGCAAGAGGGTGCTTGTGACCGGCGGGGCCGGATTCATGTAAGTCCGGTGCGAGGCAACACCCGGTGGATTCTATTCCGGACGCGATAATTGTGGGTTATTTAGTTAGTCGGGTGTATTCACTAAAGCGCTGGCTGACAGCGGAATAGAGCATTGCGCTATGTGTTCGGATGGGCTGGTAACCCTCTGCTGGCCCACACAGGCCCTGAACATGCTTAACATAACATACACCCGCAGGAGTAGCTTTATCCCATCGTATGTATGCTAACCGAACACGCGAGTGCATTGTACAACACACCGTGAAGCGAGCAGCTCCCTCCCGTGCACCAAGTCGGCATGTACATCCTTTGACTCTTCGTTATGTGATATTAAGCAAAATGCCCCCCCCCCATGTAGAATATT
>VKOC01004306.1:0-43564 GCA_009364415.1 Spea multiplicata
TACCTGAACATATTATTCGCATTATTACAAAAAAAAAAACTTATTTATTTATTGATTGGAATAATAATGACCCCCCAGGGCTGACCTTTCCTTTGGGCAGCATACATTCACTGAAAATTGCATGTTTCCTAGTTGCTTTGTGAATGAATGTAATTTCTAAACATGTCATAAATGAACTGCACATGAAGACTCACACTCCTTAAATTTTCCTTTGTGGGAGTTCAGATTTTCATTCTGGGTTTTTTAGAGAAGGCAGACAAAACAGCTATGATTAGCTTTGCATTCCACTCACAGGACTGGCATGTTGCATACCTACTGTCGCCAACAATCTCAGGACATATTAAGTCCTAAAAGGAACCTCTGAGCTCATTCCTAAAGTAATGAAAAGATCTCACGCGATTAACTATGGAGAATTTTTGCTACCGATCAGCATTTTTTTCTTATCAGCTGCAGACAATCCTTTGGCTTTTAGCTCGCTGGCTTACAAGTCTATTCATTTTTAGATTAATAAGTGCTTGGTATAATGTAACATCAGACATGGAAAACATGAACATCCACAAAATACTACAACCAAGTAGATTCATTTAGGGCGCCTGCCTATTTGTTCTTCTGTTTCACTCTTATGAAAGATTAAACAGGACATCAATAGGGCTTTTGAAGTGCATCGATTCTTCAGTAGAAAATCAATACTGCTTATGTCGTAAATACTATAATTTTGAAAGAAAAGGCGCCAGAGGTCACAACACCTCTCATTAACTCTGGTCCTGCTATTTAGTAAATGATCAAGGACTTCTCCCACTCATAAAGTTATATCTTAACCCTTATACAAGTGGTTAACGAAGGACAGCCACGCTGACGCCATAAGACGGCTGCCAACTTCATCAACCCGTCCAGCCTTACCCAAATCTGCGTAATATTTATTTCTGGCATATTAGAGCACTCAGGTTACCTGGTTGGGGTAGCGTATTTACTACATAGGCATTGTTATTTTTGGGTTCATTGTGAAGGTTTCCCAGCACTATGCAATGAGTTATACAGTCAATGAAAAACTGACAAGCCGATATAGCTTAATAAAGCGTACCATCTAAACCTTCCATCAAAGCTGTTAATGAGAGACGTAAACTCACAAGAGCTTACCGAGGAACTGCATAAAAATCATAATTTGAAGTGGTGACACCTGTGAAATAAATGTTTAGCGTTCAGAACAGCCAGACTAGTGGTCAGTTTCTGCAACAGGGAAGAAGAAGATCTGTAAGTAACAACAGAGTTTACTCACTTTACATTGCATAGGGTCAACCCCAGTTAGCTGTAATGGTCCGGTAAGAAGCACATTTAAGTCAATGTGATTTCTGTATGTAGATAAATATATAGAGAGATTGATTATGTCACAGTAAAACTATTCAGAGCACTGCATTGCAGTCGAACAGCGCAATTCCCTGTGTTATACACTAGATGGTATTGAAATGCCAATTTATAGCTAATTTTCCAAAAGACAGAGGTTGCCCCATCAGGCTGTGATTGAAAAAGTAATCTAGAAATAAAAATGTGTGCAAGCAGAGCCAACTGTTAACTGGAAAAAAATGAGTTGTTACCATACCTACAAGTGTCCAGTCAAACCTCAATGAATTGAAACAACATTGGAAAGAAGAGTGGGACAAAATTCCTCCCCAACGATGTGAAAGGCTCATAAAGTCATGCAGAAAAAAAATTACTTCAAGTTATAAAGGTCTATCTACCTGGTCTAATTACTGAGCTTATATGGCAAAAACTACCATGGTTTTCACTATACGTGTGTGCATGTGCCGCTTTCATATTGTACTCTGATGTCATGATTTCTCAGCGTTCTAATTGCTGCTCTTTTTAACCAGTGTGCCTCTGCCTGAATGCAGCATCTTCACCAATGTGCATACTTACATCTTGACATATTCACAAGGCTGACAATTGCTGAAACACCCCTATAGAAGCTTTGCCATAGACTATTAAATGGTTAATATTCAAATATGATTTAAAGGACCGTAGGGCACACTTGGCAGAATGTATAAAATAAAGCAATGTTTCTCAAACCACTCAGCACACAACCAACTGGATTGGAAGGTGTATTGTTTTCAGACTAGGATTATTTCTCATATTGCCTGATAAGGCAAAAAAGTCAAAAATTTAAAAAAAAAATACCCTCATCTTTTTGCTGCATTTAATTTTGAATGGTGAATATATGGATACTATGAAATTCTGAGGGCTTTTTTGATGTGTAAACGAAACACCCAGATGCGTGGAACTGGACTGGATTTCCCCAAAATTAGAAAAAGAAATAATTGACCCCACAGAGTAAGGAAGGAAATTGCACTGCCAGACACATATATATTGTACAGGACTAAATGTCCCTCAAAATGTAAAATGTCAAAGGAAAGAATCGGTCCCTCGGAGCAAGGAAGGAGATTTAGCTGCAGCAGAGTCAGGACTCCACAGTGACTGCTGCCGATTTGCCTCTAAAGCAAAGCTGTGGTGTGGTGTGTGCATACCCGAATTGGTAATAGGTCCTTATACCTTTACTTGGCTCACTTCCTAGTGGCCAGGGGAGGGCTTGCACTATCTGGCCTAGAGGCAAGTACAGCCAAGTGGCCCCATTGGCCCCTTGTTGTTCCCCCAACAAACACACACATGTGCTAACACATATACACATGCTTACACATACACTGACATACACTTAACTTATACTCACTAACACACACACACTCTTTCTCACACCACTTACACATACACGCTCACACATGTACACACTCATGCTAACACACACTCCCTCTCACCACCCTTACACATATATATTCATGTTGACACACAAATACTTACACAAACACATCCATGCTAACACACACTTTTACTTACACATTCATGTTCATACACACAAAGGCTTACACATTTATGTTAACACACACACTTATACAGGCTGGGTCCGCCCAGTCCATGTTGGACTAGCCCTCTGAAAATCATTTTGAAGCGGCCCAGGGGGCATTCGTCCCCCGGCCCCCAGAGCCAGACAGCGCTTGCTAATGACAACATTAGCACCTTGCAGTGGGCCTCTCTCCCGCATTCTCAAAATGATCCCGTACTTTACTACAGAGCCTTACACCAGGTGATGCAGTAGTGGGTTTTTTTCCCCATGAGAGAATTAGCGATGGTGGTGGTAGTGGTGACAGTACATGTAGGGAACCCAATAGTATAGCTATGCTGCTGCTTCTGCAGAGTTGAAGGAGCAACACATCTAATAGAGAGGTGTGTCGCTTGATGCCTTCGCTTCTGGCTTATGATCAAGATCAAGGGCGATATTTACTTTGGAGATCTAGAAACAATCCAGTGTTAGCAGCATAGAATAGCTTACAAGACATCTCCGCCTTTGACCCCACCAAGACACCAGAACATGAACCCTCTGTGAGTCTTTGGTAGGGACTCCTCTTGTTCGCCTAGAGAAAATGGGAGGGGCTATGCATATCTATTGGCTTTGAGCAGCCAATCAGTGGCAGGAGAGCACTCCTTTTGAAATCAACGGGAGATCTTACCACACATGTAATACGGGTTTGCAAAGTATGCCATGTGTCCCACAGATGACCCCAGATACCTCCTTGACTAGCCAACAACCATCTAACCATCTGAAGTAATAACTGGTCAAAATCATTAGAACTTCAATATCTGTCCATTTTGCCTCAAGCAGCCAATAAGTGGCAGGCAATTTTTCTCATTGAACTCAATGACAGGGGCGTAACTAGAAACCGCGGGTGCAAAAAGTGCGCCAGGGCCACACAACTTCACAAATTAACATGTCCCACAGTGCCACCTTTGCCCCCAAGCAATATATCAGTGCCACCCTACCTGCCAGTGCCCTCAAACAGCTTATCTGTGCCATCATTGCCCCAAATACACTCAGTGTACACACTTTAGACAAGGTTTTCTGTGTTTGCCCACAATATTCTATTACTATTTTTTGCTTTTTGTGATGATGGCCAACTCTCAATTCAAGTGAATTGCGTCACATGCTGTGTCTCAGTTAAATAAATTGCTTAAATGAACAGACATAAACAGAAGCACGTTATCAAACAAGTATTTGATTTCATGGATGGTAGATGTCTTTGGTTGCCTTATAACATGTCCACATAAATACTTTATAATGTTAAAAAACAATATGACACTGATTTCAGTGTGTCTAGCCTTTGCTAAACCATATTTCACAACAAGAAAATTTAATCAACCGTAGCTATCTCTATTCAACTGCAGTTTGTAAAAAAATGTACTTGCGATATATTAAAATTTCCCTTTAATATTGTGAAACATTAAGATTTAATGGGAAAGGTCCATGTAATATAGGTTGAAATGTTTTAATACATTTTCATGCATTTAATTCATACACAAAAACTGTATTTTATTAAACTAGTTTTGGGTATTCAGGGCACACATACTCCTGTAATAAATGTACAAACACATACCTAATATATATGTTTTTTAATTTCTTAAATCTTTTATTGTGCTATTACGGAAATTATTACTCAAACAGTAATTCATTTTCTTGATAAAATACATTTGCATATTCACATATATTTAAAAGTCATGGAGGTAATAATTAAAAGATGCAGACTCCTTAATATTTACCTTTAAAGTCTTTCAGTCTATACATCTGTTTATTAAGTGCATTATTTTTCATAATAATACTAATCAAGACAATGCATCATAAGATTTCATCTTGCTGAGGTGAAAGATGTTTATTAGAAAACCCGATTTCCAGCGAATGATCAAACGTTTGGTTGTGTTGTAGTAATTTACAAAATCCTGTAACAGCCATCTTGTAAATATTTCAGCAGCGTTTTTTCGAACTGTTGCGATCTTGTATGCATTTTGTTGTGGAATGTTTCTTTACGAGAGCCTCAGGGACTAAGGGATGCCATTAGGACTTCCAAATCTTTTTGGGCATCACTATCCTGAAAAATTAAGAAAGTATGTATGACATTTTTGAGCAGTTAAATTGTACAGTACTTGCCTGACCTTCTTACCTCTACACGGGAGATCAGGCCGTTGTTTAACACCTGAATTGATAAACTTGGAGGGGATTTTCCATCACTTTACCTCATTTTGTGAAGATTCAGAGGTGGAAATATATATAAAAATTTGTTTTTTTTTCAAATTTTCATTAGTTTTTACTTAATTTCTCATCCTAAATTTTAAGCGAATTATCTAACTATGGTATAAAAAGAAAGCCCTCCCTCTCCTTGAAAAAACAATATATAGTTTACATTAGTACACTATTCGCAGGAAAGGGGAATAATCACTGAACCGATATACTGCAAAAATGGCAAAATTGCTCTGGGACTTGGGGTACCAAAAACCCCTGGGACGGAAGGGGTAAATAACAGCTTATTTTTAAGTGAAATTTCCCTGACTTTTCACTGCTTTGTAAATCAAGAAAATGTCCCCGCCGTATAATTATCTGGTGTATTGCTCATAACACTCACCTCTTTGGTAACGGATGCAATGGCCAATGCGTTTTTACAGTACTTCAAAGCTGTGGCTTTCTGTCCTAAATCTTTGTAGCACTAAAGGAAAACAGTACAGTGTAAGAATGAAAAGCAAAACCATATAAACCACAATCTTTATACTATATATGTGGGTGATATCAGAATCTAAAACAAAATGTTCTTGTCACCTTTGCCAAAAACACATAGTTGTATTTGGAGTACCCAGGATGCATTTCTTCAACCTTGGAAAGAATACAAATACAATTGAAACAATACATTACAGAGGAAAGGAATTATAGTTATTACTGGCAAGAAATGTTATGTAAGCAATAGAAACAAGCCTAAAGATATTCAGAAAAGAGAAAAAAGGCAAGTTGTTTCTGCCAATGAATGACAAAGATATGAAATAACTAATACATACTACACTAAAACACCACAAAATAGCCATTCTTGATTAATATTAAAACCTAACTTAAACCACAGGTATCTTGTTTTGTGCTCATAAGGTGTAAGTAGTCTTCTCTCTGAGAATCTGTTGCATTTAATCATGATGTATAGTTTCTTTGGGAACACCTAAGGGAAATTTCTCTCCAATAAAAATGATCGCAGCTTAGTAAATGGTGCCTTTTGGGACAGCTTCACAACAGTGTCACTAAGATAGTGCTTTTAATGGCACGATAGATGTGAAATAACAATTAACATATAATATTTGCCTTTAGAAAATTGTGTAAGGCCTCTTCTACGGTTGATGTTGGAGGATTCCCGAAAAGGGTAGCAGCAACCTTTCTTTCAATCCAAGATAACTGCGACACCTGTCAAACAGAATACATACCATTCAAAAGAAATCAGTCCTACACATTTAAAGAAATGTTGTACACTAAACAGTTCCGGTGTAATTCTACCTGCTGATTGTCTAGACTCGTCCAAGAAATAACTATTCAACAACATAAAATTCATAATTCGTCAAGGAACACGTAATTGTCATTTGAGGTAAAACACAGAACCAGCTACTTTATCAAAGAAACGGTGAAAAACCTCACTGCGCAGGGTTTAGTGATGAGATTATTAGTCAGCGCTATTAGCGCATATACACTATACATATATACACTACTGGTCAAAGGGTTGAGGTCAGTAAAAAATGTACCTGACATTTTGTCCATTTAAATAACATCAAATAGATCAGAAATACAGTGTAGACAATGTTAATGTTGTAAATTTAGATAGATACACACTATTATTATGGAATTGGTTTGACTGTAAACGACTTACCGCATAGCACCATCTACCTAGCAGGTAATACTGGAGAGGATCTTGTGGACTTAACTCGATTGCTTTATCTAGATGTTCCTGAAATAACAATAAGATATTACATGGATGCAGCGTTACTTTACTATCTGCTCATTTGTTGGTCACGCTGTACCATACAGACCATGTCACTCTAGCTAACACTACTAACAAAAGCTTTTTAATACAGAACCCAAAAATGTAATGTTTGCATTCACAGCTTTAATCTTTGGAGCCTTTCTGGACCTAAACGTTATATTTTCAAAACTAGAATACCAGGACTCTGCCAAACGGGATGAAACACAAGCTTTCTGAAAATACAAAAATTAACCCAATAAAAGCTGTGACCTCTTTAATCAACTTACCTTAAACAGGTAGCCATTTTTTATTTTATTCTGTACAGTGTCAAACTCAGACATGTAGCCACACATTATAGCAAACCTGTAAAATAAAAATGTTAACAGATGACCTATAAAATCACCAAATACAAGTCCCTTCATCTCAGATTGGAGTTACTAACTCGGAGAACCAAGAAGCTGCACGTCACCCAAAGACTCTGCTTGAAACGTAAATTTACGTTTGTTGTTAGCATTGTGACAAAACATCTTGGGCAATTTCTTGGTTTAAAGGAAACATAATAAAAAGGGCAAACACCCTTCAATAACTGCAGACTCCATTCATCATGGCGAAATGTGTTAAATAGGGACAAACAGACTGACCTATCCACGGTTTCTACATATGGGGACCATCTATTAACCCCTTAAGGACAACGGGTTGTCCTTAAACCCATTAAGAACGATGCATTGGGAGCCCATACATGTACGGGCTTTGTCGTGAAGGGGTTAAAAACACAATTTAGCTTTACTCCCTTTAAGTATAGCAGATTCTATCCAATCCATATGATAAAACTGGTTAGGACCATGTCCAGCAGTGGTGGCCAGGAGTCTATCCATTCCAACAGATGTATGTATTTACTGATAATGACACTCCACGTACAGATGGCCTGCAGAAAGGGCTGACCTTTCAGAAAGTAATTATGAATGGTAAATATGTTAAATAAAGTAAAGGCCTTTGAGCAGGACACATTCACTGAAAACTGCATGTTTCCTACATCTTTGTTTAATGAGTGCAATTCAGAAACACGCCGCACATGATTTGCAGATTAAGGGTCCTTTGTGGGAGTTCAGATTTTCATTCTGGGATTTTTGAGAAGGCAGACAAAACAGCTATGATTAGCTTTGCATTCCACTCACAGGACTGGCATGTTGCATACCTACTGTCGCCAACAATCTCAGGACATATTAAGTCCTAAAAGGAACCTCTGAGCTCATTCCTAAAGTAATGAAAAGATCTCATGTGATTAACGCTGCTTTTTTTTTTTTATTTATCAGCTGCAGAAAGTTCTCTTTTTTTTTTGTTTTGTTTAAAGAGATGGCGCCAGAAGGCACAACACCTCTCATTAACTCTGGTCCTGCTACTTACTAATTGCTCAAACACTTCACTCACTCGTAAAGTGAAGTCTTAACACTTTTGACCTACGGGTACATATTGACGCTGAGAATCTGGTATCCCGGCAAAATCAGCATAAAATTCTTTTAAATTGGTGGGAATACACACTCGGGGTGGTACTGATTTTACCAGCATGCCAGATTCTCTGAAATGAATACGGTATGTATACCCTAGTAACCGGTTAATCAAAGCTAAATGAACTTTTAACGGGATAAATTGGCACAAGGAAGAAAAACAATGCTTTCTTCCACATTACTGCAGCTTTAAGTACAAGGACTGCTTCACGCGGCACATTACCACCATTTTATGGAATATAACCCTTATCGGTGAGATCTCCTTAGTCATGATTTGGTACTTCATTGGGCTATGCATTATGCAGGGTCAGCTCGTTCCTTAATGCCTTTTATAATGAGTAACCTTTATTTAGTGAGCACACAACTTTCCTGCACACTTCTGCTTTAGTGAATTAACTTCAAAACCTTAACTGCAATATCGTAACTGCTTAGGCAGCTTATTGATTCACTGGAATTAAGTTCTAGCAGGTCAGGATTCATCTACAGAATAAGGTTACCATGCTTACAGCGGCCAATATAATATCCTGAATCTCTGCAACTCACAATGGAAACGTAGAAAACCAACATTATTTATTTGAACATATAACACTGTGTATTACTTTGTCATACAGGAAATATTTATGGTTATCGTACCATCGGTGGCTTTCAGCACTTGAGTTGTTTAAGTCAACTGCCCTCCCAGCAACACATTTTCCTGCAAGAGATTTAAAAAAAAAAAAAGGAACGTAAAGCTATGAAAATGACATGGAAATTCTGGAAGAAATGGGCCGTTTAGAACACAGATAAGCAATCACTTTTGAGTACAAACACATTCTAAGTCTCCGTATAACATTAAAACATTAAGCTCCCCATTATGTTGGGAAGTGAGTTTAAACTCCAAGTCATCGTTTTATTATGTTATATACATTACTACGTATAGACAGCTAAAAATATTGGCGTATGACCAACGCAGGTGGAGATAAATAGATAGAAATGTATTATGTTACAGTAAAAATAATGAGCTTGACAACACATACAAAGTCCATGTGAGACACGTAACTGGTCATTTATATTATTTTACATGCTTTCATAGTTATGTAGGTTGGGATGGCTGTGTTAGTCCAGTAGTGCGAATTTAGAAATATCTTTGGAGAAATAAACAAAGTGATGCCTGCTAAATAAGTGTATAAAATAGATTAATATGGTGTTTAATCCAGTGTCCTCAGTGCTGAAATTGTTCATCATCCTTATTGTCAAATGGTTATGTGTCTCCTGCGTTTTTAAAGTTCCTCTATAGTACTTTTTATTTTGAGTTCCTCAATGGAGTGGTCCCTCCGAGTGATGAAGCTACATAGACACTTCATTAACAGACACAATGAAAATAATAGCTGTATTCTGTTTGGCCACCGCTTTACCCAGAGGGACCCCTCCACTGATGACCCCAAAATAAAAGTACTGACATTTATGCGTTCTTCTGATTTAACAGACATCACTTTATTTGTCCAAAAATATATGTCTGAGTTTTTGTTTTAACAATGTCATTATCGCTCCCACTCCCCCTCCAAATTCTTTTCACACTAGCTAAACTATTTTAGGACTAAACTGCTGTGACCTGCACCTTATCAGTCTTCATCATTCTCCTTTCACCCCTATACTGCTGCCCAGGGCTTACTTAGGTGTCTTGTGGCTGGTATTGTTTTTGACTCTATAAAGGGGGGGGGTGAAAATATCAGTGGCCTTAAATTGGAATATTTGTCAAATTAGGAAAGTTTTTTTTATATTGCGTGGTACTCTTTTTTTTTTTTTTTTTTTTTTTATTTACTTCCTTCCAGAAAATACTGATAAAACGACATACATATATAATTCTCATTTGAAGCAGAGCAATATATTGAAATATTTAAACAGAGAACATCAAGCGTTTAAAAAAACTATCACACTCTTTAGCAATGATAATATCTTGCTTGTAATGTAGCAATAAGTAACAGAATCACTCGATAATTAATTTCTGCCAAAAGGAACCTTTTTTATGTATGTAAGTAAACCGGTCTATGGGGTTTATTTTCTAAACTGGGTTTTTGAGGTGAGATAAATACTTTTCATGTTTATCTGTGTGTTATTAAGGGCTTCCGTAGTGAGTTTCACTTGAGATGACGACCTGTTTGGTCTTTCATAATCCATAGATAATTCACTTGTAGGCAGAAATGCACAGAAAGTCCCAGACTGAACTAAATATTATGCTGGACAACTTGGTTCTTCTAACTAGAGAAATTGGCACTTCATGGTGTATAGCTTAGTCTGAAGCCGGGGTTCATTTCAATTTGTGGAGTTAAATTATGGATTTAAAGATTATATTTCATATTCTAAAGATTCTCACCTTCAGCCGCATAAGTCTTCTTTTCTTCGTTGTCGTTAGAAATAAAATACATGTCACCGTAGGCTCTTGCTAATCTCCAAAGGAATTCAACGCAATCTTCACGCTGGGGGAAAAAAATGAAAACTGGAAAAAAAATTGCCAGCGTATCTACAGAAGAGTAACTTCTACCCAACTGAAGTCCATCTACTTCAAACAAATAGGATAAATAAGCTAAGATAAACATAAATAATGCGATTAAATGCAAAAAAACCCCATGTATAATACATTTTTAAAGAGAAATTAGGACACGCAAAACATAATGCTATATTAAACATGTGTACAAATTTAACAGAAGCTATATTTAGGTCATATAAATAGGGCTTAGCACTTTAGTAAGAGTATTATACCTGGGAATTTACAGTAATTTACTTAATCCTGGTTAAAACTGTGGCTGCTGAGCATAATTGTATTAATTAGAAACCCATAAGAAGAATAGAAGAGACGAAGAATAAAACAATATGGTGGAATAAAAAGGAGAGGTGTGATCTGGTAAATACCTTTTCCTTGTTGTCAAGCAGCATCTTAAACCCTTCCTGCTTTTCGGCCTCACAGCCCGCATGGCTCTTGTCTGCTTTTTCGAGAATCTCACGGAGCCGAGCTACCTCCTCCTCTGCGGCACCGGCCCTTTTTGTATGAAGTTGACTCGCCTGCTCGCCTTCTGACTCGGTTTCTGTGTCAGTGTGAGCGGTTAGGTATCTGCAAGATGAGGGGCCAAGAGGGCCGTTAATACAACTTTCTCGGAACGTCGTGATGCGACATCTTCTTATAGCTGAAGCCTCAAGAAAACACAGCCGCGTGCCGCCACGAGAAGCCTTTCCTCGTCAGCAGTTTCGGAAACTACGCTACCCAAAAATCCCAAGGTATTAAGTACCGTGCAAAAGTTTTAGGCAGGTGTGAAAATAAGCTGCAGAGTGATAATGCTTCCAAAAATAGACATTATAATTCTTATTTTTTTTTTATCATTTAACAAAATGTGAGGGGGAGCAGAAGAATTATTAAACCAGGGCTCGACAAATCCCAGGCGCCAGGTCGCCATGGTGACTGAGAATTTTGTCCTGGGGTCTAGGTCAGGGGTGTCCAACACACGGCCCGCAGGCCAAATGCGTGTGCACAAACCGTGCTGCTGAGTGGCAGTGCCTCAGTGAGGCTCTTCGTCCCGCCCCTTTCAAGACGTGACGCTCAAGGGGGCGGAGTCACAGAAGAGTTCCTCGTGACAGGGAGAGGATCGTCACGTCGGAGGAGAGCGGGAAATAAAGAAAAGCAAAAAAATTTTAGTATTTAAAAAAAAAAGTTAGGGGTTCGAGGAAAGTGGACCTATATTTAAGGGAGGGGGGATTCCCTTGGGAATTCATTAATTTTTGCCGTTGAAAATTAATGTTTGTTTAAAAAAATATCCTGGCTCCTAACTTTTTCAGCTGGCTCCTAGATTCAAAACAAATTTGTCAAGCCCTGTTTTTTACGCTAATCGATATTTACCAAACAAGACTTGTTTTTACCCCTCAGAAATCTCGTGGTGCTGCCACGACCACAAGGGATTCTGGGTAGGCGCATGCAAATAAGGTTGACAATGATCACCTTCCGCCTCTATACCCACTTTATACATGTTACACACGTCATTGCTACCCCTTACTTTTAAGTGGAAGGGCTTTCCATCACCTTTACCACACCATATAACGAAATGGGAGTTAACAGAAGAAAACTCTATATCAAATCGATATTTGGTGCGTCCACCCTTTGTCCTCAAAACAGCACAGTTCTGTATATGCTACGAATATTATCATTTCAACAGCGAAGTGAAATGAAAATGCAACTGTTTTACTTTACAACGATCTATCCTAACTTCCCGTCAGCTGCACACGAGTAGAAAGTGCTCCCATTAAGGTCAATGGGAGTGCTTTCCTGCCACTGATTGGCTGCTTCAAGTAGCCAATAAGAGTCAAGAATTATGAAACCACTTAGGAGTACAGATACCGCGGCAGCAGGGCTGCAGCTTCTATATATATATTTTTGGGTTTCTGAAGAATGCATATTAAAGTTCTTGCAAAGTAGGCTGCGAGGAACATTAAACTGCCCCTTGAAAACGTGCCTCACCCAATCAGATAAGAAGAAGCACATTTGAATGGCAGATTTTTACAAGATGCTTTTAAATAACAGTACAAAGAAGAGTTTGCTGTGTATTGATCAAAACTACCGTATTTAACGGGCATCACATACATGGATCAAAGTACAAGTATACGAGATAACATTTCTAAACTGCAGGAGAAATATGTAATAATAATAAAGCACTAACGGTTACAGAGGGGGATTAGTATATATGTCTTATACACAGTATAGCATATAGATACATTATCATTAATATCATCATTATATGCTTTGCATATTATTTTAGTGTACAGCACTGCGCAATATGATGTCTCCATATACATCAATACATAATAATAGATAATAAATCTATTATTATCACTAAATAAACAATTTATCCAAGGTTAAAGAATGTCAAAGTAGTAAGGGATCCGATACTGTACAGAAATATACCGGTATTTAATGTAAAGCTTTTTACTACTAATCTGAGCTCAGCGATAAGTAGATTAGACAGGTACATATTTCCTAAAGCCTAATATTGTTGGAGGGATGTTTTTTTCCCATTTATTGCAAGACATACTTAGCAGGGCTGGAAAAATATACACCTACAAAAATATATAAGGACGCACCGATAAACTGTAACACCAAGGGAAGTATACCCCACAACCTCCCCTGCTCCACGCATTTCAGATGCGATTCTATCTGTATACACATTTTTGTTAATGTAAACATTATTGTGGCTTAGGACTGTAGAGCACCGTGATATATTCATACACATATAGCATATATGCTATAACAATAACACACCTAAGCAAAGAAAGAAGAACAGCTTCCCAAGTGACATTAAATGGCTTGTAAAAAGACTTCCAGCTTTTACGACTTACCCTCCTTCACCCTCCTCAGAGCTGGGGTATTCCTCTTCTCCCTTGGTTGACTCAGTTTTCTTTCTTTTATGCTGAGGGCTGGCCTTCTTGTGTTCATTCTTTCCCCTTAATTCATCTCTTATCTGTTTTTCTAGTTTAGGAATGGTGTCCTTTAAATACTTCACATCCTCCTTCAGCTCTTCTACACTTTCCAAGAGGTTCCCGATCTTTTCCAGAATCTGAAGCTGCCTCCCGTGCAGAACTACGGACGCACCATGGTTGTCCTGGACCACGGCAGAGTTGTTGGCAGAGGACCATCGTCTCAGCAAATGCTGGACGTTAACCTGCTTTCTATATCTTTTCCACCATAGCAGTGCAAAGCTTATTCCGGCAGCCCCGGCAAGCGCCCCCAAAACCAAGGTCTTGCTCTCTGAATGGGGCATTTTCTTTTAATGGGGTGTATTCAGATATTTCAAAATAAGGATCTGCTTCATAGCTCCAAAGCTAATATCTCTTTTGCAGGGGTTTATCAGTACTTTGCCGGTGTAAAACTACAAAGGTCAAGTAGAGTAGAAGGCTACATTCTTCCTTTGCTGCTTTTATTGCGTAACTTTACCCCACGTGACTGTATTCTACTCAAGGCTACATCAGAAAGCGTGGCAGCTGGAACCCTCGTCCTCTGCAATGTAGAATCTTGCTGTCCAAGGGTTCAAAGTGACAGTGCAGCTTCAAAGGGATTTGTAAACCTAAAACAAAGGCAAAATCCAGGTAGTTCAGTAACCAGGCACAAAATAAATAAATGATGGCAGTATATTCAGGCTGTAGTGATATATCACACCATATGCAATATCGGCAGACTGATACTGACAGCAGCAACAGACGCATCTGTCTCTTTCTAGACATCATGTCTCAAGTACTGCATGGAGGGCTTAGGCAATCACACAGGACCCAGGCTCATCATACTGGACCCCCCCGCTCATCACACAGGATCCCCCGCCGACTCATCACAACAGGACCCCCCCGCCGAAAAAATGTATATATATCTTTATATGTCTTTTTTTTTTATCTAATAGTTGATGTTGTATTAACGAGGGAACATCACACTGTCCATGACATAGCAAAGAGTTTAATCATTAAGCCTTAAGGCTAGTGATGGCTGTGGCCTGGCTCAATACAGACAGGGTTACTTATTATTATATTTTATTTATATAGCATATTATATATTTATATTTGCGCGGCGCTTTATACAATACATATATTCAAGGGGTACGACAAGACTAGAGCTCATGGACTAAGAGAAACCGATACATTAGGTAAATGGGGCCCTGCTACCTATAACTGATGAATAGAATACATAATGCTGGATGATATTCACCATTACTGTAAAATGTTAAGTAGTGAACACAACGTGCCATTGGAACACAGTAGTGATGGGAGTGATAAAGGGCCTCTGTATGCCTATAAAGATATTCCATTATAACAATCAGCCGTTTCCAGCTACAATAGTCAGTTACAACATTAGCAACATCTAATCTTCATTTCATGTTATTTTAAAAGACAAAATGTGCTTTCATTTTCAAAAATTTCACTAAAATGAAAAAAAAAGGAAATATCTAAGTGACCCCAAACTTTTGACCAGTGCTGTATATATGTGTGTTTTACGAAACGGGTGCAGGAATAGTGTAAATGATAAAAAAAATAACACATTTCTACGTACCCAATATTATTTTGATTAAAACTTAAGCATCCTGTCTATCAAATGATGTCATCATTTTACTATAAACGTGTAACAAGAAAATTAACAGCATCTAAAATTAGGAGCGATAATCCTCCACGTTCTAATGAACCCAATTTTTATTTACAAGCGTACTAAGAAACTTTTATTACATCAGTGGTTATTCCTGTTGACAGCCATTTCCTCAGCTGACTAAGCCCTTCAAATTCATTGCCAAACTCCAGTGCAGATCAGGGACACCCATTCAGCGTTTAATAAAGCGTTTAAAAAGGAAAAGAAATGCAAGATGAAATGAAAGTAACTTTTACTTTGCTGCAAGGGTGGTGGGTAAGTGGAACAGCTTCTCAGCAGAAGCGGTAGCGGCGAATGTAAACACCAATATATTCAAATGGTCTTGTGCTGTCATCAGCAGATCCCGTCAAAACAACCTTTAGGGGGTCATACGGGTTTTTATGTAATGGAGACTAACATGTGAACTCACACAGAATCATAGCGAATTAACCGAGAGTCCGCGCTCGCCGCTTCTTATTCATTCTTCTCACTCACCCGCTGTCAGGGGCCCCCAAAATACAGCAGGACCTATTTGACACTTCGCTGTGTGCTGTCGAGATCCCCTCGGCTTAAACACAAGGGTGTGCAGAGAATAGTTCCGGAAGAGACTAGGTTCCGCCCTCCGACTCTGAATGGGGGAGGGGTAACTCCGAGTGTACGACGACACCACATGAAACACCTCAGAGTTGTATTAACTATAAGCCATGAGCGATTATTACATGAATAATATTATGTGTTTAGCTTTGCCAGTATAAATACCTTTCTTCAACGGCTTGGGGTTATGAGTAGGTGGGGTGTATCTGTGGGTATGTGTATGAGGTGTATGTGTGTAAATGTGTTTTACCATGAGTGTGTATGTGTATATATGTGTTAGAGGAAATGTATGTTAGCACTAATGTGTATATGTAAACGTGTTTTAACAGGAGTATTTAAGTGTGTGTATGAATGTGTATGTGTAACTGTTTAAGTGTGTGTGTTAGAATGAGTGTATGTGTGAGGGTGTGTTAGAGGAAATTCATGTTAGAAGGAGTGTGTGTTTAGCATGCAAGGGTATGTGTGTTTTAGAGGGGGTGTTAGCGCATATATGTGTGTGTGTCTTTTAGAGGGAACGTGTGCTTAGCATGAGAGTGTGATAGAGTGTGTGTGTTAGCACGAATGTAAATATGTGTTAATACCTTTTTTTGTTTTTCATTGCCCAAATACTAGATAATTTGACTTAAAGAAAATATTGTTGTGATTTATGTGAACAAAATGCCCAAATAGAACTGGAGTGCTGTACTGTATGAATTTGGGGCATTAGATGAAAATAGTACCCTATCTGGAAACCAACTCGTCTTGTGTATCTTTTTAACGTAACACCTTCATTTTCTATTGGAACCAGGAAGATTGTGATTCAAATGACAGTAAGGAGTATCATTTTATATCAATCTAACTCAACTTTACTTTTTGGCTGTAGCACAATATTCAGGGTTTATAGATGATTTTTTAAAGTTTGTGTATGTGGTATATGAGTAAGCGTATTATTTATGAATCTGATTAAGGCAGTGATCCGATCTAGGTCTTAACAAGAAAAACCAGTTATGATAGTTAATTGTTTGTCAAGATGTAGGGTTGCTACCTTAAAGATGCTGTTCCACCTATACTAAAATTAACACTTTTGTAACTAAATGCAGCGCTAGAAACATGACTATTGCATAGTCAATTTGTTGGCACGGGATTCATTCCCTCCCCGCCCCACGTAAATAAATACACCGGCACCTTGATTATGGTTAAAATTTTGGCCACAGTTTAATATACAGTCGTTGTCTTCATAACATCCCAGCACATTATAAACACACACACCCTTGATAATGACATCCCGCCCCATACACTCATCAACCCAATCTCCACCAAAACATACCCATCAGGACAGGAGCAGGTGGGAAGATTCAGGTAAAAGAGCAAATTAGTTGTACATTTTAAATGGATATATATATATATATATATATATATGTGTGTGTGTGTATCCATTTTTAAATTCATAACTCCTGTAATTTGCTCTTACTTAAATGTCCTCTTCAGTATACCAAGACATTTTGGACAATGCTATGCTTCCTACTTTGTGGGATAAGTTTAGGGAAGACCTTTTTCTATTCCAGCATGACTGTGCTCCGGTGCACAAAGCAAGGTCCAGAAACAGATGTGACCTTAACCCCATTGAACACTTTTGGGATGAACTGGAATGGAGGTCCAACATCAGTGCCAGATTCACAGATGCTCTACTGGATGAATGGGCAAAAATTTTCACAGAAACCAAAATCATGTGGAAAGCCTTCTGAAGAGAGTGCAAGCTGCAAATAGGGGATCAACCTCATATTAATGTCTATGTATTTAGAATGTGATGTCATAAAAGTCCCTGTTGGTGTAATGGTCAGATGTCCTAATACTTTTGTCCATATAGTGTGTGTGTAATATACATATATATATATATACCGTATATATAACCACCTCTGACCAATGTCCCATCACCCTCCTTACACAGCCAGGGCCCTTTCCGCTAAGCTGTGCACTGTTCCGCAGGGCTAGATTCCTAGTACTCTTGAATGACAAAATCTTTCCCTGAAACAATTCTATAATTGTGTTAAACTTTGCCTCAGTCATAGCCAGAACACAAAGGCAGGCACAGATAGGTGGTTGCTACGAAGACTGTCAAAAACCCTCCAGGGAAAGAAACAAATGAGGGATCTACCAGGGTTTATGTGTTGAACATTCTAGAGGGTACATTTAACATTTTGTGTAAGTATAAGGGCACCTTTAAAAATATTCAAGTATACATGTGATGGCAGCAGCGTGCAAGACATAAGCATCCTGGGATACTATAAACAGAATACATTGATACTTTCTGTAAGGACTTTTTCTCTTGTAACATCTTAGGACCTGGCCCCCCACCTTCTCTCAAATTATTACCCCCAAGGTGCCCATCATGATTACAAATGACCCTGAATCTAAGACAAGGCCAAGGACGGATCAAAGTTTGAGTCTTTACAGCAGGAAAAACAGACAGACTTGATGTAACAAATGGTTCTTATCTGCCGTCAAATTCTATGTTTCTGTGGGGGTTACACCATACCATACGCAACACGATGATAACAATCATAATCAATCACAAATGGAGGAGCTAATAGAACAGTGCACCAGTAGAGTTGTGTTTGCTGTACAGCCTGCTGAGGTTTTTTTTAATAAGGAAAATGAATATAGCTGTATTGGCATACATTGGAACTTTCCTGTTTTTGCTCTCCCCCAGACACTCTTTTCCGGGTTCGTCTGGGGTAAACTGGGAGTAAAGGGCGCATAATCAGCTTCACCAACATAATATGTACGCCCCAAGTCCTCTCGTGGGTGCGTGCTAGATCCCATGATCACGTGGACGTGCCCCACGAGCGAGGCACAGAAGCGGTACACTTGCATACAGAGCATCAGTGGTGACGATGAGTAACCGCAATTCCTGAGGTAAGTCCTCACACAAACGCAGCATCAGCCAACTGCCCACCAACATCAGCGAGCAGCCCACTGGTGTCAGCAGACCCCAAGGCAAGGTGGAGTTTGAAGTCGAAGTTGATACCTTTTTGCTGTAAAGTCACATAAGCTTTCAGGACTTTATAGGTCTTTTACTCATGTTGGCTCATGAAAGTTATCAACTAAATTCATACCTCCTACTCATATCTTTGATAAAACATTAATTTAACATCTCCCTGATGTAAAAATAAGACAAAAACTGGCTTATGGTTCTAGGAATATAAATGTTTTCTATAGGATTCAATTTGATCTTATAACTTTACTGACTTTGGATGCACAAGCCACTTTACATTCAAGTGCCACTAAATAGGCGTTAACCAAGGCTGATTCCACCATCAGGAGCTAATCAGTTATCTCTCTTTTCTCATCTACATGTGTCCCACTTTGCTTATCACCCCCACTGTGGGTAGTGGGGACCATGGGCCAGTTAGAGAGATCCCCTTTTGCTGGTCTTACATAGCCTCCTTGTGACGCTAGTGTGGCTGGTCACGCCTCGCACCTTGCTTACTTCTTAAGGCTGGCATCGCCCCTCCCACTTCTTACAGTACCCCAAAAATTTTGGCACCCGAAATGTCAGGCGGTATGTTTTGGTGACGTTTCAGGGGAGATCTTCAGGAAAAAAATAAAGGATACTGTGGGGCATCAGTGTGAAGGCTTATGTTACCCTCTTACACACTGGCATGTTGCAAGATGAGGGGCACTTCAGGAATTGCACATATAGTTCAATGCTTAATTGTCTGTGTTCCTTATCATCCACACATTTATTGTTGACACTTGCCTTTAACACAAGTGAATGTTCTACTTCAACTGTGGCAGATACCCCGAGAAAGTATCTGTTTAAAAAGTAAAAAGTATTCTGACTTTATGATGGATAATGGAAGTACTCACACAATTTCCACAAGCACATCAGACACAGAGTGTTAGTCAACATGAATATTACGGTAAATAACTTTTGGCTGTTTAGCACGACCAATTATATATATATCATAAACTTAAGTATTTTGTAAATCTCATTATGTTTTTCAAGGACAAGAAGTGGTTTGGTTGTGCAATTTATACAAGTGGCCTTCTACATTTCTCCACCTTCTTCAAGCTGAAATTAATCACGTAATTAATCAAGAGTGTTTAAAGAGTGTGTCATTGTGTGACATTATTAGCATCAAAAAGATAAATGCATTTTTATTGTTTAACAGATTAAATCATAGCACCATAAGATAAAGAGAATATGGACAATAAATAACAATTTTTATTAGAAGCCTTTATTGTTTTATAATATATTCCATATGTCATTTTATATGCGGGTTACAGTACATTTATATTTACAACTGTGTGCATTTTTCTATCATGTAGAAATGTTTTTCATCTTAACTGAACTGCATCTGTTATAACAAATAGGAACGTTGAGCATTGTGAGTGCTTATTCACTAAACAGTGAGCAGTCTTTAGATTAGTAGAATAAGTATAACTCCTGTCCCTGGGTGCTACAACATGGCCAGATATCCAAAATTGTGGCCTGAACCTGGAGTTGCACACCTATACATTATACATCTATACATTATAAAGGTCCAACAGCACATAGTCAACTTTTGCCCTTTGATGGCAGTACCAGTGCATCGGGGATTCTGTAGTTTCTGTTGTGACCCAGCTTGCACTGCCCCCCCCCCCCGGCTCGGGATTTCTTACATCCTGACCTTGGCTTTTGATTATCCTATTTATGGCATCCGGGCTTGGCTGCCCCATTCGTTTATCCAGTTTCTCCTAACCTGACCTAACTTCTAGCATTTGCCTAACTACCAGATCGAGGGATCATTTGGGATACAACAATTTCCACTCAAGTGTACACTGTAATAAATAATTCATAAGTAATTATTGCTCTCACTCCAAGTGACTTATGGTCAACAAATGATTATTATTAATTTAGTAGTAAGAGAAAATGCTCAATAGACAATAAGGACCTACACAGCACAACCAATGAACAACAGGGAGGAGTCTGGTATGAGAAAGCCCATGGGGAATTTACGTTACCATGAGGGGGTCACCTACACTCCATGTTAATAAGCACCACTTTTGATCTTTTTTGGTGGCAGTAGTGGGCTCATATCTTGTGAACTTAAGATCTGTCTACAACTGGCACCAAATATACATAGAAGTCAAGCAAGCAGCATTACAGATTTTGGTACTGGAGGAAGTTCATTTCTATAGCTACTGCCAGAGAAAGAATAATTATTTTAATCTAATGGGTAATCCCACACTACCACAGGCTACATAACAGGCTCTCAGTTTTTGTGTGTATATATATATATATATATATATATATATATGCACGCATACAGTGTCCGGATGGTGGGGACTGGGTTTACCAGTGTGTTTTGAACTTTAGAATCCCACCATTGTGCACAGGGTCGAGCTGACCACCTGGCACACCAGACAAATGCCTGGTGGGCCACTGGCCAATAGCACAGGATACTTACTCTTACTGCAAGATCAGGACCTGCAATGTGTGCGAGTACAGTATAAAAAGCCCTGCTCGTGGCTTTTGCTATAGTTTTTTTCAAGCCACAATTTTCAGCTTGAATACAATAACACATCCAAGTATTAGACTGTTGCATATTCTCTCCCATGAGTGACTTGTCATTTTCAATGCCTCTATAGAAATAAATTATTGTTATAATAATAATGTGACCTACATAACTGTGATAATGCACTATATCCCTATTGTCTTGCTCTGGCTACTTTATCGATACATAATATTTAATATTCACCTTTTATTACAACTTCCCTGCTACTTAAACGTACTTTTCGTAATTAATTCTACAGTATTCTAATAATCTAACGCATGTGTTTCATTTGTAAATGTCATGTCCTACCCAACCTTTTCCTTTATCCCACATACGTCTCACGTGTCAGATTTCCAAAATCCCGACAGCTCACATGGCATTTCCATATACTCAGACCTGGGAGACTCCGGGTGCAGCGGAGATTCTCCGGGTCTCCAGGTAGCTACAGAGAATCTTCGGGTCGCAGGAGCGGTATTGTGGCCACCTCCCTCAAACACTTGTGTGTGTCCCACCACGTCAGCAGGACCTCTTACCCACATCCTGCAAGGGTGGGCACTAAGATTGTATGAGCATGAGCGAATCACGTGCGGAACAGCATCCCAGTGGACGTGGTAGAGAAATTGTGTGGGACAGGCATATGGCATCTAAGACAAGGCCAAGGACTGATTAAGGTTCAAGTCTTTATAGCAGGGGGAAAAAAAGGAAGGACTCAGACCCAGAATGGCAAATGCCTGATGACCCAGTGGCCAAATGAGCCGCACACTTTCCTCTACTTTTACTGCAGCTGCAACTTGGGTCCTTCAGCATGTGGCAGTGTACAGCCATAAGAGTACATCATTCAAAGGCTGTTGTCCTTGAACTGCCTGGGCAGACCAAGGTTCTCATCGGCTGTCAAATTCTATGTTTCTAGTGTTACTGAACTCTTCCACTAGAGGTCAGCAAACTAACAAAGGGAAACTAGTCTGAAACTTCAATGATGCACATCCTTATTATCATTACCCAATAGCTGCTTTAGACTGCAGCAAAAATGACTGCTTTTGACTAATAATAATAAGCATTGGAACGAGACTCTTCACCACGACCTTAAACTTGACATTCTTACTTCTGCCTTCTATTACTTACTGATCTCTGGAAATGAGGAATGTTCCCCATGTGATTTATTTCTTTTTCATTCCCTTGTGTTTTACTCCCTGTTAAAGGCAGTGTTTAAAGCGTCTAAAATGTCCCATCCTGTTTCAGTCTTTGCAAAATAATCAAGATGAGTAGTATTAAAACAGACTGGAATGTTTCATTATTATTATTATTATTATTATTATTATATCTTTTTATTATATTGCACCAACAATTTACGCGATGGAGATCAGGCCCGGACTGGCCATCGGGCACACCGGGCATTTGCCCGGTGGGCCGGGCCGTGGCAGGGCCGGATTGACTTAGGGGCTGATGGAGCTGCAGCTCCAGGCCCCTACCTTAACCCCTTGACTGCTAACGACGGCATGGTGCCGTCGCTAGCAGTCCCAGTCAGGTGCTAACGACGGCACCATGCCGTCGCTAGCACTATCTTACCTTGATGGAGGTCTGTGGACCCCCATCACCACCTACCCCGGCGATCTGCCCCTCATACTGAAGGGCATCACCGGGGCCTCCCGATCCGGCCGGTGGCGGCACGCGCAGTGACGCGATGACGTCACCGCGCAACTTTATTAATAACTGACAATTGTCAGTTAAAGCGGTATGGGGGCATGCTGCTTAGATGCCTGTATCTCAGACATCTAAGCAGCTACAGACCCCCAACATATACCGTTGGAAAGGTAATCGCCTCACCTTTCCAACGGTATAATGCTTGTGAATAATAATAAAAAATATTACGTTAAAAAAATAAAAATGTAAAAAAAGTAAAAAAATTAAATTATCTAAACATAAACTAGTTTAACTTTAAAAAACAAAAAAAAGTTTAAGTATTCTAGCAAAATGATCACTGTGGTAGCCAATGTTACCACAGTGATCATATAGCTATAAAAAGTCACATTCCCTTTTTAAAAAATGGCTGATAGTAAATTTTAACCCCATGATCCCTTTGATCATGGGGTTAAATTTAGCCAATGGTAAAGGGAAGAAATGTTTTAAATCCTGATGAACTGTAAATATTAGTAAAATCAGCCACTTAGCCTGTGCGGTACGTGAGTAACCAGCTACTTGCATTTTTACTGCAAAACTTATTTTTGCTGTAAAAGTGATTTTATTTTCTCCCTTTACCATCATTTCTTTGGGATTGTAAGGGGAAAGAATGGTGTGTGTACTTCTGTGAGTGAATGTATGGATAGTATGGCGTGTGCTTCTGTGAGTGAATGTATGGAAAGTATGGTGTGTGCTTCTGTGAGTGAATGGAGATATGAAAGGCGTGTGAATGGTCAGTAATTAGGGTTGAAGCCTTGACGTGGCATTACTGCTCACGTAAGAAGTAAAATTATGCCACAAAAAGTACACATTTGCAAAAACTACACCCCTTGACGCATCAAATGAGGGGCTGCGTGTGTTTCTAGTACAAACCTGGAGTGCGCAAGACACAAATGAACTCGTCGCTATGATTAGAAAAAACATATTTTCTAGCCAAAGCGACATATTCCATCATTATTTGTGCACTCAACTTTTGTCCTAGAAATACATGTAGCCCCTCATTTGAAGCTCCAAGGGGTGTAGTTTCTTGAAATGTGTACTTTATGTACCCTAATTTAACTTCCCAGATGTCTAGACCACTTTATCTTCCGAAATGGCAGATTTGAGAATCTTGTTAAAAAATTGTCTTAAAACATTTAGGGGTGATGGCTGCATTTAGACAGCTCTAGAGAGCCGGGAAGTTACATTAGGGGTTAAAATAGGCCCAGTCAGGACAGGACTGACTGGGCCTATGCGACCTTTACAGCCGCATTAACGCAGGGCATAAGGGGAATCTGCCCCTTAAGCACCCTGCAACTGCGACCGGGTCCGCCACTCTAGGGGGCCAGGAAGCCCCCACCAGGGCCGGCCTTACGGGTATGCGGCCGCACACAGTTTAAATTAAAGCATCTGGGGTTTTTTTTTCTTTATTTAACATCCTCCATGTTAAATAAAGCTTTTTTTTTAACTGGGCCTAGTTTAAGGTGGGGGCATGGAGCTGCAGCTCCATCAGCCCCTAAGTCAATCCGGCCCTGCCGTGGGCCCGGTTGCAGTTGCTGCTTGCTCAGGCAACAAGGTAAGTAGGGTGAGGGGGGGTGCAGTGAGAAGGGGCAGAGGGGGTTAGATAGTGGGAGAGGGCATAGATAGAGGGGGTACATAGTGAAAAGGGGAACATAGTGAGAAGGGGCAGATAAGATGAAGAGAGGGGGTAGTGTGAATGCGTATGAGAATTAATGAATTCATGTGAGGATGAATTGCTTGAATGATTTGTGAGACTGCATTAATGAAGGATGGGCTTTAACAATAAATAAAAAAATAAATAAATAAAAATGGGCTGCTCAGGCTTAAATGCCCGGGCCTATTTTTTGTCCCAGTCCGGGCCTGATGGAGATCATCTGGACTACTATACTGATCGATTCATATTTATTCCTATGATGAGAAGCGGGACTTCATTCATGTTATTGAGCGTTTGTGCATAACATATCTGTTGTGCCAAGTTGTCTTGTAAGTGTTAACCTTATATTTCCATTGTGCTACTAGTGTGATACTGTAGCATTGGAGTTCTGTTATTATTACAGGTTGAAATAAAGAAGTTTTTCTCCATACTTTTTGATGAGCTTGCTTCAAACATCATGTTTGTGAGTGGTATTGATCTATATCATTTGATATTTTACTTATACAACATTGCACTATTATTTTTTATTTTTCCCATGTTTTTTTTAAATTTCGAGTAGTGTTCTTTTGGGCTGCTGCAGTAACAATAATTTTATTATCTTTTTCACTCATTCACGGGATTCTTTTTTTCACTTATAGCATACATTCTGCCTACATGTATGAATGCATAGCACAAAATATTACATGGATGCTGATATATTACACTAGGAGGGACTACAAACTAAACTGTTTTTGAGGTTGTAAGTAAATATACAATGGGGTCAGAAAGAACATAAAATTTGTCACTAGCCCCACTTGTTCTACTATTCACCAGAATTTACCATATATATATATATATAATATATATATATCTACTTCATATAACAGCATATACCTTTATTTAACCTCTTAGAGTCTTCTCTTTGGCTTCTATTTGGTAAGAATGTATATACATGTACATGTATAGCCAAGTGGTAAAAGTGGGGCAATCATCTTGGTTGCCATGGTATTTAGACCACTGCTACCATTGCAGAACTGAATTGCTATTACATGTAACTTCTGTCTGCGTTTTCATTACTTATGTATTGTTTAGTAATAAAATATTAATTATGATGTTTGCTTTGGAACCATTTAACAAGAATCTGAAACGCATGGAGATATTTTTCAAAAAACCTAACCATGCTAGTTCGGTCACCCCTCTAGATAGCCCCGGAGAGCTCCTTTGTGACCCACTGGACAGCGTTACAACGTTTTGCTTGTAAAATGCTCTTAATGAGGCCGATGAAGAGTCTTGGTAGGAAAGTGAAGCGGGAGCCATAGTCACCCCAAGCTCGCAGTAATTGAATATTAGCAGTTTAATGAAGTAAATGTATTCTCCCGAGAGGTGTCCTAGAACAAATGTGTTTTATTTATTTCTAAAAGCAGCTTTGCCATTTTCAAAGTACAAAAGACATAACTTAATGAGCATCTTTACCACAAAGCAGACGTTTTAGAAATACCCTATAATTAGGAAGATGCATCAAGATAGACACCAGCTGCTCCCTGTTTCCAGGCAGTGTCAGCATTGTGACAGCACTGTTTAAGAATGAGTCTGTTTGCATATATAAGCATTCACAGCCTACAAATCAGACAGGAGCTGCCAGCGTGAATGTGAAAAGGTTAGAATAAGTTCTCTTGATACAGTTGTTTACGAGAGAACAGGCATTCGGTCCTAGACTGTAAAACAATGCATATACAAGAGACGCACCAAACATATCTGCTCAGTGTTAATTCTGATACACCTCATTTTTAATAGGTAAAATATGTTTGTGTGATTTTTTTTTGAATAAAGATTAACATAGGTCTTCAGATTGTGCTATTTTTGGACTAGGTGGGATGGCAACAACAATAAAATGAAAATAACTCCTTTCGTTGACCATCTAATTAAACTGGCCCTGCTATGTCTCTGTGGGCAAACTTCCAGGGGTGTGGAGGAAGCATCTTCTTAAAGCAATAAAAGTATGCATGACTATTATAATGATGATGTGTGTCCAGGGCCAGTCCAAGACATTGTGCTGCCTGGGACCGAGGATGAAATGCTGCCCCCACCACCACAACTATGCCCACCAAAACCACATCTATTATGTTACATGATGATTAAGAAATTCACACTCTCATGTTCTCTCATATTCTCATTCACGCTCACTCACAATGTCTTCCTACCTTCTCCACCAACTGCTTCCGTGTCCCTGTCTCCACGCAGCTCTGCTTCTTCTCTTGCCTCTTCTTGTTCTTTTGTCTTCTTTCTTCGTCTGCTTCTCCCCATGTCTTCTTTCTTTGTCCGCTTCTCAGTGAACCTGGACTTCCAGATTCTATATTTTGCACCCCCACGTTGGCCTTTGCCCCCCTGTAACTCACATACATACTGGCACATATATAACAAACCCAGGCCAACACATATACTCCATCTCACACAGAGACTTTTACATACATATCCATGCTTGCACATATACATTCATGCTGACACGTACACACCCATGCTCACACACAAACACCCCCACATCCATCCTCACGAACACAAATAGATGCTCACACTCAAACCTTGGTAACTAACATACACACTGGCATGCACTCTCAAATGTGCACATACTTAGACACTCATGAACACACTCAGATACTCCCTGACACACCTACAGATACACATCCGTGCTCACATACAAACAGTTACACATACATGCTCATACACACATCTATGTTCACATACACACACACACACACATCTATGCTCATTCACCATTTACACATACATGTTCATATACACTTACCGATACCCATCTGTGCTCACATACAAAAACTTACACATATACATCCATGCTGACACATTTACCATACACATTTATGCTCACACACACTTAAACACCCATGCTCACACATACATACACATCCATGCTCACACACACATAAACATGCATGCATGCGTATTCCCTTACCTTAATCGCAGCCTTGTGCTCATGTAACCTTGTGTGCACAAGAGGCCAGAATAATGCAGATAGATTTTGTGGTGAAAGAGAGGTGCAGAAACGCTTCTCTTTCTACACTAGTCTATCCACAAAGCACGTGTCTTGGGGCAGCAAATTACTGCCCCTGTCAAAGTGTCGCCTGGGTCCCATGGGCTTAACGAGACCCATGTGACCAGTTGTTTGGGGCAAAGATGGCACATATAAGCTGTTTGAGAGCACTGATAAGCTTGGGGCAAAGATGGCACAAACAGGCTGTTTGGGGGGTTAGGATGGCACTGATAAACTGCTTGGGGCAAAGGTGGCACTGTGGGACATGTTGCTTAGTGAAGTTGTGCGGACCCAGGGCAATTTTCACTCTAGGGCCATGTGGTTTTTAGTTACGATCCTGGATATTGGGTACGCTATAAGGTGCATTTGGGGTAGAACAATATTGAGGTAATGCCTAGTCAACCCAAAAAGGGACAGTATCTCTTTTGGACCCAAATCCCTGTAATCATTCCTACTCAGATGCTCTAGAAGTTTCAAATGTTTGGTCAGTATGAGAATATCACAATATTCTGCAACACAAAAGGGTGTTTAGAAATGTCATCACATAAGTATTTTAGTCTTATTATAAATCACTTAATAAACAGTTGTAAATGGATAAGGAGGACAACCAACACTTCCTAACACCAAGTCAGTCATTCCCTAGCTGTACTTTAGCATGGAAACTACTTAAAGCCATGAACTCCTTACCCATAATTTACTGAGTATACAGAACTCATGTTTTCTTCTCAAATGCACAACCTTGTAGTTTATTATCCCCAGGTGATATAGAACTGTGAGGCTTTGGTGGTGGACTTTAGGACATGGATAAGGTTCTTAATACAAGGAATAACAGCAATAAGTCTGTCAGGACCCTGAAAGCAGAGTGTATCATATCCAAATCAGCAGCCTTAGACAGGTCAAGAGATGTTTTAAATTGAAATCGGGAAGCTGAGAGTCATCAGAACCAGAAAGAGTGTAGACAGAAGAGGAAACAGAGATAAGCCCTGGAAAAGTACAGAATGCAGAAGGCTCCTGTAGGAGGCACAAAGACATACTTGAAATACGATCACTGCTACAGGGCAACTGGTCACCATTTAGGGGCTTAAAGAGGGCAAAATAATATCCGAAACTAATACACATCCTACTGGACCTTCAAGAGCCTGATGATGGCAGCTGTGGTACTCTATGAAGGCTCTAGTGCAAATTTTATTAAAACTGCACCCTGTGCTTAGAAAAATGCTCATCTGGCAGCTGGGTGACAGCAGTACCCACACAGCTTGTCCTGCACGCATATAACTGGTTTTCTCTTTTTTAATATTCATGTTCCATGATCTTGTCAGCCTGGGGAAATAAATGTGTGGGAATGGTTCATTAATGCAAATTAACATTGTAATATGATTTAAACTTCAGTAAAATACACAAGCATAACCAAATAAAAATGAATGACCCACAGCAGATAGCTTTTAAATGGCTCATGAGGTTAAATCAGAAGCATATGGCTGCATATAATGAGTTTTATGCGTGCAGTTTTGACGTTGGTTAACGATGACTTGCTGTAATTAGACCTTATATCCTTACTAAATTTAGTGCACAATGCATGACTTAGATTATCGATGCACAAAGGTAGATTCAAGAACATATCTTTCTGAGTACCGGGGGGGGGTTGTTGGAATACAAACTATGTGGCCTTAGTAGAATGTTCTTTGGGGATTTGGGGAAGGTTTTTATCAGGATTTTTGTCAAAAAGGCAACAGAAGAAGGGAACCAGATAGAGAAGAGGACCTACCAGGGGACCTAGTGCAGGGCAACCAAAACTCCACAGGGTCAAGCCTTTATACATCATAAAATCCATGTAGGTCTTATAAGGAGGCATCTTAAGAATCAGACACAAGAACAGACAGGACACAGGCATAGCTCACAACATTTGAAACACTTGTTTTAGCGGTGCGGGTAGAAGCAGAGAGAGAGAAAGAGACAGGGGGTTTTGGGTCACAGACGGGGACTGTCCAAGAAGTCTGTATCATATATCTTTTATGCTCAAATTGCTAAACAGTGATAACATGTTATGATACCTTATCACAGATATTATAGGGACCCTGTACACCATAAATGACCAAATTAAAAAACATAGGTTGTAGTTTCATTGATTGCAGAATAGTCCACACAGTGGCAAAATTCCAAAGTAGTGTGCCAAAAAACATGTGTCCTTAAGTGATTCAGTAAGTAGAATACAATGTTTTGCTCAGCAATTTTTTACGTGTTACTGTCACTGACAGGCTCATACTCTATTGGCAGATGTGTTCACATAGAACCTCCAAGAACTATGGGAAACAGGGAGCTAAAACATAAAAAGATAGATCAAAGGAGACAGTAGACATATAACGTGTTCTTCAAAGTTAGTTATTTGGTAGCTCTCCAGACCACTCTTACATCATGGGTGTCTGTTGAAGTTATTCAAAACCTCATTAAATAGCAGGGAAAAGGAGAAGGCAGGGTGGAGAATAGACAGCTGGGCCAGAGCATGTGGGCTCTATTTGGAATTGAGCTCAAGACCAAGTTCAGTCCAATTATGTAAAAGGGAGCAAGCTCAAAACATTCCTTCCCTTCTGTTTTTTGGTCATTGCATGCATATAGAACGATGATTGCAAGGAACTCGGTATTCAGATCAAGAATCCGACTGCCATCACATTCTATGTTTCTATTAATCGAGCATGATAAACTGGTTCCTCACCACAGCTTGTTTGTATTTAAAGAAACATAGATTTGCTAAAGTGGTCACAGCAGGTAAATATGGACCTTGATGGAATGTGATTGCAGGAAAAATGATGTTGGGGTTAATTTATGGAGAATTCCAAGAATAATTTTATGTCAGCTTCTTAACTTTAAAATACATAATGAAAGACCAACCCCAGTAAGAATGTGCTCCAGCCAAGCCTTGTGTCCCTCGTTGTTTGAATGATGAATCCAGTGAGATGTGTGAATTCATTGACACAAACTTCTATTCTTTGAAGAAGAGAGATACAGATAGATAGATAATTGATGGGCATAATGTGGATAGCAAGGGATATAAAAATGTAGAAGGTGGAGAAAAAGGAAAATAATGTGGTAGGGAAGTTCAATCAAGGGAATAAAAGCTAATGAAGGACGAGAAGTAATGTAGGAACTAAATATGAACTGCAAGGCAATAGAAGACAAAACTGAAAGGAAGAGGTCAGGTCAGGTTAAGTGATGTGCATGAAAAAAAGAATTCAAACAATTATTGATATTTTAAAGTTCCAAGAATGTTGTTGCGTATAAATACCTACATATGTTTCTTAGACTTGCCAAATCTCCTAACCTCAGTCTGTTTCATATATTTCAGAAGACAGTATGAAACATTAATTTACATTTACTTTCGCACTTTGGTACCTTGGGAATATTGTTTTGCGGACTGGCACAGTGGTCTGCGTCCACTGTACTTCAGTTTATGTTTGTATGTCTGTACCTCAGTTTGTGTTTCTCAGTTTCTTGTATTTATTCTGCCCAACCATGTACCTCTGTTTGGTAAGAACCTTTTTTTCTATTAGTGTAGTGCGAAGTGGTGGCAAGCTTATATCTTATCATCGTACAATCAACTAAACTAACTTTGTTTTTGTTGTATGCTTGCCTGTATCACTGTCCTTCTCTTTAGTGTGTCATGACTGCTTGCCGTCTGGATCTCCTTCGGCACCTGTGCCATCAGACGAGGCATGTCCATGGATCCTTATTCTTGTCTTGTACTTATTCTTGTCTTGTACTGGATGCTTACTACATCAGCCCATAGGCATATTGGGATGCAATAGAAACATTAAATATTTAAAGGTATTTAACAAAGTAAAGGAGGCAAGCATATTTGAAAGGAGGATCAATTTTAGAACGAGAGGTCATGGTCTAAAACTTGAAAGCCAGAGGCTTAAATGTAAAGTAAGGAAGTTCTGCTTTACTCAGAGGGTAAAGCTTTCCTCACTATATGACCTGACCATAGACTGATCATCAGGAAAAATGGACAGACTAGATTGGCCAAATTGCTCTTCTCTGCCGACAAAATCAATGTTTCTGTGTACTTACCTTCAAAAACACAGCATGGTACTTCACAGGCCACTGATCAGGGTTGTCACATCAGCCTAATCATACATGTGTGTACTTTTGTTATGCATAGGGATATTCAGTGTTAGTGGGGTTTGGGGGTTTCTGGTGTTTTTAAACAAGGATTAATAAGGTTAACGATTAATAAATTTAATCGGTTTAACAATTTTGACATTGGATTGCTGATGACAAATTCTTTGCCGCTGTATCATGATCATTGCAAATATACAGCTTCAAGATCCTTTGGTGGCTACAGAGACTCCGTAAGGAGAAGAGGAAATGATAGAAGGAGGGTGTATCTGGTATTTTAGTTTTGTCACTCCTCAATGATCATAGATTTGTTATTACTAATGGGTTCTTTGGTGAATGAACCTTCAACCCTGATTTAGTAAAAAGTATATGAAAAAATATAAGCTCTATATTAACCATGGGCGGTCCCAAAACCCATTGAAAACAATGCATTTTGAGCATGTACGGGCTTTTTGTACATGTACGGGCTTTGTCATTAAGGGGTTAATATGTAAAATGCTAGGCTGTTGCATCTTAATATGTTAAGCACTGTCTTCACAAGTGAAATGAGGTGAGGAAAGCTCCATAGAGTGTTTGGCATTTTGGAAAGCCCACACATACTGCACGGTTAAACAATGTCTGCACGGAAACCTTGTTTTTATAGCTTCTAAATATTTAGCTATTGTTTTTTTTCAGTAGGTAGAAGTGTATTAGCTTGGATACACAATAAATCCCCTATATTTTTGTTGTGTACAGCTGTGGATTTTCATACATATTTTCTCATTTGTGTTTAACCCTGATGCCTTAACTCATTCAGTCAATGGCATTTGTTCAAATAAAGCTTGTAAGCCTTGTTTCTGTGCCAATTATGCTTTGGGTGCCAATATTATTGGACCATTTCATTGTCCTGCCTATCTACCCTTGCTTGGATTATAACTAGACTTGTGCATTCGTATTCGGGCGAACGTGAAAACAGACACGAAGGGTGTCTTCTTTTACTAATCTCCCTGGTCCCTTCCCTGTCAAGCCTACCTATCTACGCAGCATCACAGGGGTTAACTCCTGGCGGCCAAGCTACGGATTTCCGCTCCCGTTAACCCCTGTGATGCTGCGTAGATAACTGGGGTGGAAATCCGTAGGATCGCCAATAGGGGGTTCGTCTGCCATCAACCAATGAAATGCCGGTGGGATACTAAGTATCGTAGTTAATGCACTGTAGTCTGCCTTTCCTGAGAATAAGGGCATTTGTTATCCAAAATAATTAGTATTGGGCTATTTCAGTCTTTAGGATAATACTGTAATCGTGACCTCTGGAGATAAAAATATTTGACTTCTCAGAAGAGAAACAAGGAGGTATACGATTCTGCTGAGGATCGATGCTCAATTTTCTGCTATTCAGAAATTCCTTTACTATTCTTTATTATTAATTTGTTCTTTGCCAATATCTTACTCATTCACATCCCTAGACGGAGCGAGGAGATTTATTTTATTCCAGATGTGTTAGAAGAGACAGGAATGGACTGTTTTCTCAGTACAGCACACCAAGGTATGCCAAAATAGAGGGTGTTCTTCAACATATGTATGGAGGAACTCAATGTCATTTGGAAACGCAAGCCTTCTCTTCCATCAAAGGGGCAGGTAGGATTTGGAGACTTTTTAAGCAGTCCTGGTTTTTATAGGACAGTCCCTATTTTTCGCACTGTCCTGCTACCCCATGCAGATGTCTCACTGTCCTACTTTTTCTCTTATGTCCCCCCCGACCAACCCAGGGAGGTGAAAAATCGATGAAGGTCGGTGCTGTTGCAGCACATGCCTTCATTACAGCTCTCATTTTGCATCCTCGAAAGCTAGGTGGCTATTCGGATAAGGTGGGACAACCAGGCAGGTCCCATTAATTAACTTATAAATCCATGAACCATTAAAAAAATCTGAACAAATAACCAAAATAAATCATAAGACAAATTGCTTATTTTGACATCTAGTTGGCCTATATTTTCTCTATTCATCTTGCAAAATGAAATGGCAATACATATACCTAAAGAATTGGACTACAGATATTGTTTATGCTTTGCATCACCGCGGGAATTGCTGAATTACAGAAAGAGAATAAAGGTTCTTAGATAAATTTTTGGGTTTTCTTTATTTAGATTTATAGATTTTGTTGGATGTTGCCTTATTACAGCTGAAGTTTCGTTCAGTATATTTTCCGTATATGTTAATTTATACATATGTGTCCAAGATTTTATTCTTCAGGGATTATCAGTAAAGTGTGGTTAAGCAAAATACAGCACACGGCTCCTTCTTTCTTTAGTCTTCCATTTCCATTCACTTTGATAACCATAAATTGTGCAGTATCCAGGTGGTTGCCAGTCACAGCTGTATTTCTTGTCTTAGTTCATCTTCCTAATTGTGTAATTGTGTTATATTCAGTTAAACGCAAAACCCTAAGAAACGATGAAAGGAAGCAATGCATATCTTGGGGACTGTTTAGGGATTTATCACAATATTACTGCGCTAATCTCCTACTGGTGTTCTACTGTAACATAACAAATATCCTCTAATACAAGAAGCAATTCCTTTCTTCATAAGACATTAACACAGCTAAGTGTTTAAATAAACACAGAGCCCACACACACACACATATACTAAGTCAGGAAGAAGACTGTTTTTATAACCTTATCTATAGAAAGCACTCCTAACAATGAACATTCTTTTGATTTGTCTAAAAAGCAACGCACATACTGATTTTCATAGATCGTGAAGATGTTTCGTGAAATGAAAACCAAATTCTCAATTCAACGACCCTGATTGGTAGTACAAGATATAATCTCAATAACTGAGTAATCATTCATCGCTTGCAGCAATAATTTCGGCATTTTTCGATCTATATAGTGCCGTCATATTCCGCAGGGTTGAACAATGGGTAAACAGGACATTTGTGGCATTACTTACCCTTTATTGAATAAACCACAGTGGATAAGGTGTGACTCTCATGTTATTTTAAAGTGGGCCGTGATACCAAATTGTCCTTCCAATACTATTATTATGTAAGTTTGACAAAGGTCTAGCTGACCCTACCAAAATTACAGCAATCTTCTCTTTAAACCAGTGTTAAATGATTTTCTGTATAGCATATATCTTTTTACTAAACTGGAAATAATTAAGGAAACTGTTCATTGCTATTATTATAAACATATCACAGTTTTTACAATTCATAAAGAACATTAGACATCACAAAGTGAAGTTGACCGAGAAGGTAAAAAGCCTGCTGGAATTGTTTCTATGTACTTTCTAATTTCTACAACTACTGAAACATTCTTCTGCACTATTATCACATCCCAGTTTCCAACCCGTCTGGAGGGAATTTTACATGATGGATGTTTCTCCAGTAGAAGATCCTTCTGGAGATTTTCTTGGACATGATACATTTTTTGGTCATATGCCAGAAGCCTAAATATTTTAAAGAAGAATACTTGGCTGAAATCTGGTGTGAACATGTTGCAGACATATGTTGGGATACTTGGACAAGCATGTAGCTGCTGAACGCTATTGTTTCAAGGCTGTAGTTCTAAATTCCAATGCCAGAAAATCTGGCCAAATAATCTGTTATTAATAGGACTGCATTACATATGCGAAGGCTATTGTTAAAGCATTATATATTTAGGCGATCTCTAGTCTGGAATTTGCTCAATTAGGAGCCGCAAAGGACCAGATCTCTATCTCCAGGGCCAAATTTTAATGTAAGGAAAATGTGTTCCATTGCTTATTAGAGTATAAGTCAATTGAAAGGAAGGTCCATGTACATAGAAAGTATGGCTTACAGGTAGGTCTTGGGTAGTTGGTGAACTGCAGCCACAAATGATTTGCATCCAGCCTTTGGTGTGATGAGAACTTTGGCAGTTGTAGATCAACAGCTGGACCTCACTGGTGCCCATGGAATGGAAACATAGAATACAGCAATGTTGCCCTTTTCATTATAACTAAAATAATGTAAAATTAAAACTTACGTTATTTCATACATTCAGCAACTGATATATTTAAAAGAATTTCTGGCGTTTCTAACTCTACTGTGAATATATCTGTAAAATACTTTGTACTTTACCATAGAACTGAGTTTGAATTATGATATTTATCTTTAAGCATAAAAAAACAGAGATGCCAGATGATTTGCAAGGCAACTTCATCGACATGTACAGCAGACATTCCAGTCTGAAAAGTGCAAATTACAAGTGACCGAAAGCTGCAACAAGACGTTGCCAGTGTAAACATTCATTATTAATTTGTAATGGAAAAGTCATATTTTCTTCTTAGCCCTTGGACGAGGTTTGTTTTCTAATCCTCTGTCTAATCCTCTGTAGTGTCACAAACAGAAGCCTATATCATAAAACTATACCATAAATAAAAAAAAATCTTACATTTGTAGCAGGAACTCGCTCTATCCTAAAAAAAAAAGCATTTAAATATGTAAACTTCATGTTGTCCTCAAAATGTAAACAATAATGTAACTGACCAATGTCTAGAATTTGGAGAAAGTAAAGCATGACTGTTTGAAGGGAAATATTGGGTTTGTTACAGTAAAATACTTGTAGTTTATATTTATGTTGCATTCTAACATATGGAGGATAAACACCCAGCAGTTGAAATGTTAACGCGGGCATTTAATAAAAGTTTACACTTTGATTATTTTATATCCCTGTGGTGAAAAGATAAGTGTTTCTGTTTCAACGCCCTATAAAGAAGCTATCCAGTAGACATGTGTGATTACAATTGACATTTATTCTGTTTGTATACGTGATTTTTTCCATTTTACTTAATGTATTTCTGACGTTGAGTTGGCCGCAAGGTTTTGATTACAAAAAAATGTGTTTTGGCTTAAAGAGCAGTTACGCTAATACAGTACAGGAGCAACATTTTATTATTGTTTTATATTTATTTGGGACTTCCCTATTACCAGCCATCGCTTTACTTTAAAGCATACAACAGCTGGGACAAATATAACTGCTGTCAAATTGATACAGGTGAAGTATAATGTGAAGAGATTGAAAATGCGAGTTAGCAGTAGTAAATATGCAAGTTACACATTCAGCCGGGCTCCTGCTAGCCATTACATATTAAGAATGCAAATAAATCAAAACACCCTCATTATTAACCGACTACATAAGTCTTTAGGAAATCATGCTTAAGTTAACAAAAAAAACAACCCCCCCAGGACTGTAGCTTTATAGAATATAATACCACAGGTGCCGGGCCAGGAATGGTCATCTTGCATTCTGGCAAATGGCCAGTGGGCCAGTAGATAATAAGGCACATATTTACCGATACTGTCACTCCAGCCGGAGATCGGGTCCTGTAGTGTATGGCTACTGGCTGTATATGTGCGTCTTCATACTGCGAGAGTATAAAAACGTAGCTGTGCAGATCCAGATGGCAGCCACACTTGTCATATGATGGCCACCAGCCTTAAAGTGCCAGTGCCACTTGGTTATCCCCAGTCTGGCAGCATAGGGCAAATACATGCCTGCTCCAAACAGGGAGTAGAACATCCAGCTTGAATCAGTAGAAATTACAGAAATATTATAAGAAAAAAATCCACACATGACAATATTTGTTGGAATATGATAAAACAAATCAGCTCTGTTTCATCCTAGTCCTTGTCTACTAATCATCAGTCAGTAAGCCTCAAGTTCATGAAAATAGGTACATGAAACACTTAAAAAACAGTAGGGGACTAATCATGTGTTATTATTGTGTATTTGGCGCTGTCACACATATTGTATCACAATATTACTAAAAAAAAATTCCTTTTTTAATTGTGTGAAATATTCCCTTTAAAATATATTTTGTATTGCCAGTCAGTTTGTAGGTAAGAAACAGATACATTTAAACCATAGAAAGAAAATTCAAAAATAAGACCATGGGTAACATTGCCTGTTTGAGTTCTACGTTAAATGTTTATATATTTTTTTTTTTTAATATTATGTTATTTAATATTATTTCCTACTTTTTAATTTATTATAATGTAACCTATTGTAACAATGCATTGTTCATGAACCCAGGACATACTTGAAAAATCTCAAAGTATGCTTCTTGGAAAAATACTTTATAAATAACTATACATAATATCTATATATAGTGGCTAATATTCAACAGATGATTAGCAACCTTAAAAACTGCATATGTCTTACATGTATTTTTAGATTATGTTGAACACCAGAGCTGTACAAAATTTGTAAAATTGTTATATTAAAATTCCCGATATTATTTGCATTCATTTCTTTTCTTTTAAAAAAGGGGAAACAGAAGTACGATATAAAAATTCTAAGAAATTCTTCCTTTGTTGTTCAAAATACCCTAATACTTACTTAGTATCTTAAGAGTAGTTAAAATAGTCCGAGTGTGAATTATATATACATCCTCTGAACAGATGTTATGCATAATAATCTTGAGTTTGAATTTTTTCAAGGCAGAAAAGTGGAAACAGGTGATTATTATGAAAACAAATGTGATCTTGATGAAAGGTACACATGCTATGAATGAGTTACTATACAGAACTTTAATGCTTTTCAGGTGTTAGCATTAACATCATTGTGGAATAATGGGGCAATGACATGTTAGAGCAAAACCATTAGCTATTCTAATGAACCTGCACAACAGTACATAATTACTAGCATTTATGATTTCTGCTATAGTATTAAAGACACATATAAGCGCACACACGCACACATATATATTACTTCATAAAAAAATTCTGGTCCCTAAAATATTATAATTATTATAATGTAAAAACATCCACACAAATTGAATGTCTCCTCCTCTTTTTCCTCCTCTTCTTCCCCCGTCTATGTCTTCTGAATAAGGGCACTGGGCATGGCTTCAGTGCTCAGCGCCGGGATATGAGATCATGTCCCAGAGCTCAGCATCAAAAGCCAGCGTGCATCGCAAGAGAGTGTGTATGAACAGACCCCCGCTCCCATGATTTTTGGGCCAGTTGGAAGAAGATCCATGATCTCAAAAGGCCCCTGCTGAGGCAGGACTGGCAGACCATAGAAGTGCTATTGCCCATTGTTGGACAGGTTTTAGCAAGAAGCGCGCTTGAGAAGGAAGGTGGAGCTATAAGTACTCAAGTATGGGGAAGTATTGCCCACTACCTTTTAAAAATTGACAGGTGTGTTCCCACCTTCCCAATGGTTTTGTAGTGTAATGGCCTGTGTCGGTGACCTGATATAGTGCAGGAGCAGACCATTGTGCACAGGCCTTTGGCCGCTTGTGCAGGACACTCTTTGGGCCTGGCGTCCCGGGATGGAAATCTTGTTGTAATAGCTACTGTGCGAGTGGGAATGCCAGTGACATCAACAAGTGTGACTATATTACGTCTACACCAGGGTGTTTGATTAGTTAATGTGTAATGGTTCTTATTAAAATGTTTAAAGAAGTTGAATATATTAGCTTGTAGTATGTGTTCTGTATATAACGCAATATATGTTTAAGTTATATATTTGAAGATTAATCGTAGCGCCACGGTGTGAATGACTGCTGGCCACACCTAAGCCAAATATGCATCTGTTAGCAGCAAGTAAAACATGTAAACTCTAAAAGGTGTCTGTGTGGTTATTTTCAGGATAGCCATGGACAGTCCCTCAGTCATGATCTGAGCAAGGAGCTATTGATCCCTAGTAAGCTGATATTTGTTGATATGGACAAACATCCCTTTCAATGAAGGCCAAGAATAAGGTTTCATTAACTCCTACTGTGGCAAAGTGGTAGAAAAAACATAACCGTGGCATCATGATGATGGGGGGAGGATTCCACCTGTGCCCCTCATCAGTTAGTCCTCATGTTAGGTCTATAAGAATGTGAATAATGTCATACTATAATCCATTTTTATGAACTATTTTACACTGGAGAATGTGAACCAGACTTTGCTGTTAAATACTTGCAGGTGAAAGTCAATATCGTGAAATGTTCTGTAAGTCTTTGTGAGGCTTGTAAGGCTTTTCTATAACAGGAAGCAGGTGATATGTTGTGTCTAGACGGTGACAAGAAGGGTTACCAGTATTAACATTCCTGCATGCTGTAAGCAATCATGCGTGCCTTGTATTCGCACAACATTTTTTCCAGTGCATGTATATGACTATATGTGGCTTCATTTAAATACTATATTTAAATTGGATCTGTCACTTTTTCCAAATTCTGCATGTTACACTTCTGTATACTAAATAAATGCTAGAAACATGTTTTTTAATGGCTTAAGACATAAATAATATATCGACATACAGTGCCCTCCACTAATATTGCCATCCTTGGTAAATACATTTTTTTTGGGGTGGGAAAGTGGATGAGAGAGAATAATAGAGTAACACAGAGAGAGAGAAGAACTTGGTAACTGAGAAAAAGCAAAAAAAAAAAAGTATTACCGTATTTATCGGCGTATAACACGCACTTTTATATCTAAAAAAATAAGCTTAAATCCTACCTGCGTGTTATACGCCGATAACTCCTAGAGCTGCACGATCTGCAGCCGCGTCTCCCGCACTTCCGGTTCCGGCGAGGGTGCGTGTTATACGCCGGTGCGTGTAATACGCCGGTAAGTACGGTATATGTAATAACATCGTATATTACGTGTTTGCCATGAGAAAATGTGTCCCTTTTCTCTGTCTTGTTAAAGGAGAGGCCCCATCTAAAAGAATATTCAACTTGGGTATAAAATGTAGTAAACAGTAATGTAGATCACCATTGATATTTACTTTTATCTTATTTTGTTTCAATAAACTTCCTTATCAATAGACATGGAGGCTGCCATTGTTGTCAGTCATGTGATAATTTCCCTGCACAATCACCACACTAAGATCATTCTTTATGACTTTGATGATAATTAAGTTAGTTCTTCCGTACATACCCCCAGCATTTCAGATGACTGAATCTGGACACCTGCGTTGGGGTGTGTGGCAAGAGGTGGGTTGAGGCCAGCCCCAGAAGAGGATGTGGTGGGAGATGTTGAAGATGCCATGCAGGAGTTAGGAGGCCGGTGCTGCAATGGACATCTGTGCTGCACTGGACAGTGGTATCGAGACCGTAGATTGTAGTTTTTCTTTAGACTGAGGCCAGATTTTTCAGATTTTTTTTAACATTCATGTTACATTTTTTTATTGTATGGTACGTATTCCGAAATATTGAACATTCACAAGAGACAGAATCAACTTGTACAATATATAAGGGTGGGGTTCAATGAGGATTACATTTTCATGAGGTCATGAATTGCTTGGAGTTAACAGTGACAATTTTAATGGGATTTTGTCAGTCAAATCATTTTTTTCTGATATTCATTTCTTTTTCAATGGTGTTTTCTTGACAGTGATAACACTTAATACATTCTGATGGATGTCCACCTGGCTTAACATGCCAGATGTAAGCCTCCTGGGTGAAAGTTTATGACTGTTTGGTTGGCATGATTTGAGATGTTAAAGCAGATTACGTTCAGAATGTTTTTTCTACTCATGACAAAATTGTCATCTCAATATTTATGTAATTGAGAACAGACAATAATTCTGAAGTATCGTGCAAAGTAGTTCAACTGTAATAGTCAACACGAAACGGTTTAGTATTAACAATGGGGGAAAAGGGATTTTGCCCCAGGGCCCCTTATAGCAAGGGCCCTCTACTTGCTCCTTACCCACTGCAGTACAATGTATGTTTTGCCTGCAGTGCACAGCAGAAATACAATACTTGTTGTTCTGGGTGATATAGGGCCTAGATGGGGGCCCACTTGATATGTGGTGTCCATCTTTGCAGAGGCTCTGATCAGTGATGGCAGAGGGAGCTTCCTACTTTCTGTCAAGTGTCAGTGATCAGCTACGATGTTTACTAACACACCTGATAAGATATAGTTTTCAGAGGACACCAGTAATGGTATTTAGTCGAGGACACGCATGCACATTTTTATGCAAAAGTTAAAATAAATATATATAAACACAGTTGTACCCCTGAGGCTTTTTAAAATACTTTAAGAGCTAATGTCTAAAAATGTAGACATTCCCCTATAAAAAAAATAGGACACCATCTTATAAAAATGTGTTCTTTTTTTCCCTACAGTAAATATATGTTTTCAGACATTGACATTTACCTCTTTTGCTGAAAATAAATGTGAGTGGTTTGCATGTACAATATATACTTAAAAAGCACAATGTTCCAGAATTAAACATTTTCCTACATTCCAGAAAATTATCCTCTGATGCCCTCTTTTCTTTAATCGCGGATGACAGAATATTTGTCAAATGGACAGAAAAATTGCAAAGCCAGGGCCGTAACTTCCAGAGGGACAGCAGCTCCAGACGCTGCAAGGCGAGGAGAGTGCTTGAGCCGCCCAGCCGCAATGCCCTGTGACAATATCCGTTTTCACAAGCAGATGTGACGGGACCTCTAATCCTGGATGAGGCGCTAAGAGCTTCTGTTTTGTGACCATTGATGACCCACTTACCAGTGCAGAACTAACCTTCAGAACCACCTGATTAGACTTTTTAATGTCATACCTGGGAACTTTCTGGCTATGGCTACCCAAAGCCCGCTTGTGGGATGTGGATGGGAGGGACACACAATATTGTTGATGGGGAAGTGACCTGACCCAGTGGTGACCCAGAGGAGCAGCGCCTCACCTGGAGTCTCCAGGCGAAACCTGGCAAGTTCCCAGGTATAGATATGATCAGAGCCGGCCTTAGGTGTTCTGGCGCCCTGTGCGGACTACTCCTTCTGGCAGCCCCCCCCCATCCCAAAAAAGGAATTAAAAAACTTGTACAACAAAACTTCGCCTTCTCACTATCTGTCCCCCTGTATTCACTATCTACCACCTCTGCCCCTTCTCACTGCCCCCCCCTCACTTACCTTGTTGAGTCCTGCAGTGGGAGCGGGAGGCGTCCATCTTCCCGTGGTGCGCGCTTCACAGTTGACCGCCGGAACAGCAATCACATTCCTATCATGCCCAGGCATATCCAGATTCCAGGATGTACTCGCAGACTTGGCATGATAGGAGTATGATTGCCCTATCTACCCCTTCTCCCTCCCTTCTCCCCTATCCACCCCTTCTCACTCCCTTCTCCCTATCTACCCCCTTTCCCCTGTCTCACTCCCTTCTCCCTATTTACCCCCTCCTAACTATCTACCATCTCCCTCTTTGAAGTTCACTTACCTTTCAGGAGTCCTGCGGTGGGGGTGCAAGGCCTCTTCCTCCCAGCTCTGCCACTGTATGGAACAGTATAGAGTGATGGGAGTTATGATGTACTTATCATATGCTCATACTTATGAGCATAATTAGATCATGAAAAAGACATTGGAAATGGTACAGCATAACACTCATCACTCTCACACCCTTACCAATCCACACATATACCAATCCACACACATACTCATCCACATACATACTCATTCACACACATACTCATCCACACACATATACCAATCCACACACATATACCAATCCACACACATATACCAATCCACATGTATACCAATCCACACACGTATA
>VKOC01004307.1:0-35152 GCA_009364415.1 Spea multiplicata
CAATTAAGTAATTATGTTACACATTTTAAACACACACATATATATATATATATATATATATACATATCTGTGAAGCTATTGATCTGTGCCTCTTCTGAATCTGTGTTCTCACCATAATCCTGCTGCAGAGCGCTTATAGTCTGTCCCGTGTTTATATATTTTATATTTAAATTAATTTACATATTTACTTATAGGCTGTCCCGTGTTTATATATTTTATATTTAAATTTATTTACATATTAGCACATAAAAAAATGACTTTTTCTGCATCCATGGATTCTTTTCATGCTTTTCCTAACCTGCAGAAAACTGTGTGGCATCTGTTTATCTCATAAAAATGGTAAAAGTTACAAAGACATAGCCTGTCAGGCATTAAAGGCATTAACTCTTTATTTTTTTTTTTTGTGATCTCACCTACTTACTGTACATTAACAAAGCACATATACAGAGAACCATAGTCTATATCCAGATATCGGAATCTCGTTGATCTTATGCGATCTTTATTGTTTCGGGCGCTCTCCGCAGAGCAGCGCTAGCCACGGACACCCTTTAGTGGGATGGAATTGGAAGAGGTCCGTAGGAGCGAAGTAGGTAGGGAGTGGGCCTTCCAGAAGAAAGAAGGAACTGACCTGGTGAAGCAAGTCTTCACACTTACACTCCAGGTCCAGGCTGGTATGGATACCTGGGAACTTTCCAAATGAGCTGACCCTGAGACCCTTGACATATTAACCCTTTAATAGCACATTGTGAAGATTTTTATTTTTTTTTGTAGTGTCTCGACAAAAGTGTTTCCCAAATGGATCTGGAAAACTTAGACTTACAAAATAACACAACCTGGAAACCCATTAATGACTCTTAACATTTCCCATTTTCACAAACCCTTTACTTACATACCGCACACCTCAGCTAAACCAGTATTACATTGTTATATTAAGATTAAGGTAACCAATATACATTGGTGATTAGTATTGTTTCTGACCTGATAAGGGGAGTGTCTTCATGTAGAGGAGGGGTTAGCCCAAGAAAAGTGGGTGGGGAGTAGGCAGAAGCTGACCCGGAGACTCCAGGTCAAACGCAATGAGTTCCCATGTATCCATAAATTGACTAGCAGTGTAAACACGGTCAGGTTAAAATGCCATCGAATGAAAAGGGATTTGGCCAAGCTCGATGTTTCGCGTAGAAATACTCTGAAAAGTGTTGGGAGATTAGAGAGGATTCAATATTTAGTCAAACTTTTCTATTTAGGTCATTCCCAAACAGGAAAAGTATCAGAACCTGTATTATAAGATATAGTTATGTTAGATATAGGCTCTTAAAATTATCACATTGTTTGATGAGTGCTACATTAACTGACCTTTCTTTAAATATTATATATATATATATTGCCAAGGTTGCATTAGCTGCAGACATGGGCAATTTTTTTTCCCAGTTTATTGATAGGAAGAATATTACAAGTCTATAATAAGGTAATCCATCAATGTGTCCTACCTCCAAAGACGGGGTAAAAATGGTCCGGCAAGACTAAAATGAGCCCGTGTAAAATGTGGTTATGCATTTGCTGCTAAATATATCTTGCAGTTCATTTTAATCTGAATTTGTAGTCTGCAGAGCCCTGGATTATTATCACTGAAACGCAATGTATTCCCTGAGGGAGATGAAGAAACTGGTTTTGTCACCAATTTAGTGCTAATACCCAAATAACTTTGAATTCTTAAGATTTGCCCCAGCTTCTGTTTGGTCTCTGGGTGCGGGCGTAAAATGGCATAGGGGTTTCGGCAAAGCCGTGGGAAGAACGTACTGTTGGCCAGTGCTCAATGGACCCTTTCCGATCTGACTACGGCTGATCGCCCTAAACGGCCCATTTACAGAAATGGAGCCTAGCATAGCACAGCCTCTATAGTAAGCTGGATGTGTCCTTCTTGGGTGGAATGCTGGGATATGATGTCATACACTCACGTTAAGTAGACTGCACCTATGGATGTAAACACTAGGGGGCAGCTTGGAGTGCTGCCCTAATTCAAGCCTAGAAGATCAGGCTTAAAATATTGGCACCTCGCTGGCCATATGTTTCCACTTAAGTGGCTTTTGATCGGTTCCTTGAATAAAGGTCTACCTTGTGAATGTTAAGGCTTCGGAGACCCCGAAATGAATGTTTAATTGTTAGCAGTAAAATAGCTTGAAATAACGTTTAGCGAAATGAGATGTATGGGCAATCACAGAATACGATCCATCTGAGAAAATTGCAATAAGGAAAAAGAAATTCCTTTTTTTTTAGCCAACTGTCTGGAGAAGATAGGAAAATGGCCCATTTAAAAAAAAAAACAAAAAAAAATCAGTTGCTAATAAAGCACTTAGGAAGAAACCGAAGATAGACTGAAAATTCCCATTCGAGTCAGTGGGGTGTTTTCAGCCAATTATGATGGTGCAATCAGCCTCCTCTGACTATACTTAATTGGCCACCCACTTCCCCAAAAAGGTTATCTGTTAACCCTTTAATACTAGTAGTAAGTAGACCACGTTGTCAATGTTTTTTTGCTCACGCTTATTCTTCTTTAAGTCCTAGATTAAGTCCTATATCTTAGGCTTTGAAGAATTCGGAGCCCATGAGTGGTGGTTGGAATGTTTAACCCTTCGTTGGCGCGAGGGTTGTGCCGCATACCGCCGTGACAACGTGTTGCAGAGTCTTAAAATATATCGTGGATGTCGTATAAACAAAGGAAACCCGCAAAAAAGCTGTGGGGGACATGATGTGGAATGGTTAAAAGGCAACCAGTCTGCAAATGGGAAGTTGGATGAGCGCTACCAGTGTGATTTTTAACTCAGCGGGGAGCAGCAAAGTACTTGAGTGCCAGTTTTAGAGCCTGAGAATCTCTCTCCAGGAAACAAACCAACTTACTTTTGCTTTCTATATATATATAACTAAAGAGCTCAAGCCAAATAAACCGCACAGGCTCATAGAAGCCAAAAAGCATTAGTGGATCCTGTTGGAAGAGAACAGCTTTCTTTATCCTAACACACGCTACACCAGAAATTGTCCATTTATATTTATGCAACAATTCATATAAGACCAATTTATGCATAGACCATGCTACCCCTTTAACATCGTGGTGTGCTGCATACCCAATTTAAATTATCTTCGGCCCCCTGGTCGGCCCATCATCCACCAGTGTTGTTCTATTGCAAAGAAAATCATTACTGTCCGTATGAGCCGTGGAAATAAGACCCGTGAGCAGCCCTTATAAGTTTGATTTATGGACTTGGATCTGCATTCATTTATTGCACACTCAAAAGCAAATATCCATATAAAATAGCAGTGTAGCATGTAGTATGTTGTAGGTCGAGCCGTGAAATTTAACATACACGGCGTGTTCATAAAAGGTGAAAGATTGGCATTAAAGCTCTGGTGCGTTTTCAGGGACTGGGTTTGCTATATTCTAGAGCACTATTACAATAGGGGCAGTGACAACAGATTAAGATTAACAATATACCCAATTTACGTTAAGATTAACAATATTAGGATTTATAGAATGAGAAGAGGCTCCTGCTCTTATCTGTAAATCAAAATATTCCATGTTGATTTGCAAGTTGAACACTTCGCCCACGCCGTAGATGCGCGCAATAAAACACTTGGTTTATCTATCAGTGCAATATGGGGCCGGTGCAAGCCAAAGTCGGCACCTACTTTGCCTATAGGTGGTGCCGGCCCTGATAGCACAGCTCTCCATGCCTCCCTGCTGTCCCGCTTTGTGCGGGACAGTCCTGATTTTGCCACTCTATCCCGCTGTCTCGATGAGCTCATTCAACGACTGGTGCACGGGAGCGAATGCGCAGTAGCGCTACCAGTTTAAGTACCTCCCAAGCTCCGCCCCTGGATCCCGATTGGCTGTCGGTAGGAGTTGGGAGGTAAGTTTTTGGGATAATGGAAAGAGCTACAGTTTGCAAATCCAATTGTGAAATCTTCATCGATGTCCTCCAACCTTGTGAATGACATGACTTTAAAACACAGACATGGTTACTGCGCATGGGTTCAAAAGAAGACAAAAACCCGAAAAAAGAATAAAATCACGGGAAACTCTTACTAGTACAAAATAGTAGAAAAGCCCTGATCATAGCACGTTACCCAACCGTATATACGGGTAAAATATGATGTCATAAATGTGTAATGGTTTTCACAACATTTAATTACGGCTCGGGTGTCTTTTACAGCCTGATTTTGTAAACGTTTGCATTGTCGGCTTGCTCTGTCCCGGCTTCTGTATACGTTTTCTTTTAATGTTATTATTTTCTAACAAACAGTCTTGAACCATTCACTCCCCCTATCCACCCTCCCCCAATTACTGTTATTAATTTCATGGAACATTAGATGCAACCCGTTCTCATCTGTGGTACCAGCTGTCTAGCACAGGGCAGCTACCAAAAGCCCATTGTAGATTGATCTGTTCCGTGCCCCGTTACAGAACTTGGCTGTTCCACGTAAAATTCTTTTAACCCCTTGGCTGCCTAGCATTGTAATCTTTCTTGCACACGAAGTGTTAACAATTTGCTGGCTTACGTATACAAAAAAGGGGTTAAAGGGCTTACCAAGCAGGTGTAAATATCTGGTGTATACCGATGAATATTATTATTTGTTTTTAATGGCGCCATCGTATTCTGCAGTACGGTACTCTAGGTTTACTGATACGATTGATTACATGATGTCATCAGTATATTTGTAGAAACCATGTGTTTCATCATTTTTTCCCAAAGATGGAAGTTGCTGAATGTTTTAACACTCTAAAACTGTCATTATTTTACCTACTTAAAACATCATTGTAGCCATTAAAATGTTGATGCGTAGCATTATTTTTATGTGTTTTTTAAACATTTTTTTTAAATATAACTGTATATACCTGAATTTGGATTTGCCGACTGTAAGGCATATCATTTTTGGCGGTAATTCATGGAGGAAATAAATATTTTTGATATTTTGCTATTTATAACTTTTTGCTAAGAAAATGAGGGGTTTTCAGCACTGAATCAAGAAGGTTCTTGGGCACCACGGATTTTCCATCCGGAAGGTCGCTTTTTGATTTGTTCAGCTGTAATTATTATGCTTATTACTATTATTAAAAATACTACTGCCATGGCCCCGGGCCATTTTAAAAATACATCTCGTTTCCTGACACAGTGACAGAATATTATCATATTCCTGCTAAATTAACTGTTAATAGCTGAAAAAAGAATACATGCCATGTAAAGAAGTTCTTAGGAACAGGAAACATGCTTCATCGTTTGACTAGTAAGTGGGTTATGGCTGCTGGCAACTTTTTAAAAGAATAGCACTTTAAACAGGTAGATACAGACTGCTAGCGTCACTACTAATCACTCCCTTGGTGGTATGCCTACCAACTCTCCCGATATGTTTGGGACTGCCAGTCCATCTGAATAGCAGTCCCAGTGGGACAGTGAATATACTGGGACTCTTAGCCCACGTGCCTGCTGATCCGATGGACTGGCATCTGCTCGGTGTGGAGGGGACTAGAGCTGGTCAAGCTGGTGGGTCTTCAGCCAAACATCTGGCTCAGTCCCAATCATAAAAGTGAGATAAGGTGCTGTTCTAATGAAGTTTGATCTCCAGCGAGCTTCTGGTGCAGGAACAGCCTGTTCAATGTATGGTTAAACCAGTGAGATTTCTCATCACCCATTAAATTATACATTATAAAGGTCCAGCTGAGCCCTTCTAGCTGGATGAACCTGCCAGTATTGACCCCTTATAATGAATGGCGAAACCGCAACTCTCCTGCCGACTCTACTGCCAACTCTCCATTTAGCCACTTTCCAGAAGGACACTTGTGATGACCTTGTGTATGCAGTTCTGGGCCTGGGAGGACAGGGCTATGTCTTGCCACTTTCTGGGCTCACTAGCCCTTAAAGGCACAATGTGGCGTAACCGTGCAGAACACAGGAAAAACCATGTAAGTTTAGCAGAACAACATGCAGGATAAAAGCAATGGCAGCTCTGAAATACATCCCAGGAAGTTATTTAGCTGCTGGAGTCTTCCGTCGACGCTTCCGACCTCTAATTTTCTCCTACAAGCCATGCGTCCCTAAGGAAACTGAGCGTTAACCTTGTCTGGGTTTGCAGGGAATGTGGCTTCGTGTCACATTGCCTGCCTTGTGATGCACAGTTAGGCTACCTGCATATCAGACTTGACAAGAACATTGAAGCAAAGACAGGGAAAGCCGAAAACCAGTAAATGACTGCATTGTGACATTTTTCGGTTCCTCGGATATGAAGTGCAATCACACTAAGACATCTACTCCATAAAAAAAACAAAAAAAACAAACAAGAGTATTTCAGTGTCATATCAACCAACAGGGACTATTTTCTGGCGCTCAGCAGTGAGCCGCAATGACTCGGGTAGGACAGGAATAACATACTTGCCACAAGTGAATGGTCTCTGTTATTGGGCTATCTGCATTAAGGTTACTTTTCTGACTGATGATAAATTTCCACTGAGAAAAGAACTGTCAAAAAAATTACTTTTCAGGTGGCGTGTACCCTTTTTGACAGTTCTTTTACTTCTAGGTTACTTTTTTTTTAGGTTACTTAATGTTTCATTCTGTACATATACAAAATTGATAATTCATCTACATAGGTCCACAGATCATTATAAATCAGTGGCCGGTGCTTTGGTTCATTGTGAACACCGTATACCTAATCAATCCCATGTCTGCCACATGAATGGCTCTGTGGGCCACCAGGGATGCCTGATTGCCCTACAGGGTGATGTGCCATACAATCCATTGCAGATTGCCAGAGGGGGTGTGGGCACAGGGGTGTGACTAGGTGGTAGGGCTTTCAGGAAACTTTGTCATATCTTTTTATGTAACAAAGTGAGTTGTTCAGAAGAAATCTATAATCACAGTTTTTAAGGTTTATTTACATATTTCGTTTTTGGGAACACTATTATATTTGTTTTTATTAAATGTTGAGCTCCGAGAAAAGAGGGACACCAGAGAGGAAAGGGGGACAGAGGCAAGGGGAAGCGTAATGCTTATAGCAATACACGCTGAACGGATTTGTAAATGGGAAAAAAAAAACAAAAAACACATAAAACATCTGTAATCAAAATATACTATCGGATTAACTGTAATATGTTTCAATCTGGATATTTGAAGAGATCATCCTATAGAATACATCTTGACCCTCTATTCATTCACAGTCTAAGAGGATACTGCGTGAATTTACATCTGAACAGCATGTTTCATAAATGTTCCCCAATAATACAAATTGAATAGCTTTTCCCAATAACGCAGATTAAATGATAACACAGTTTATATTGCATTAAGGCAGATTCATCAGATAAGAGCTAGACAATTATTTTAATAGTTTTTTTTTCTTTCTAGCAGGTGGAGATGGTTTTGGGATTTGGCAGACATGGGATTTAAGGATTTAGGCTTCAGGGAACATGGATTATTTGATGTACAAAAAAGTGAGAATTTAAGCAGATTTTTCTGTAGTTCCTTATTTGTGTATTGCTATTATTATGATTAAAAAATTAATTTTCCAGATAAGGGATTCTTGATTTTTTTTATTTTTTAATTTTTTTTTGCTGTTTTTTTTGTTTTATTTACTACCAAAAGTATTTCTCCAGCAGTCCTTTTCCTTTTCATGATGTGCAAGCAACGAATGGAAATTTATGATCAGATTCATTACAACCCAAAATAAATCTAAATTGAGAAAAGAAAATGAAGACGTGTGCAAATAAAAAGGCAATTTGGATGCTCTGTAATCTATTCATAGACAAAATAATAATTTTTTTTCCTGGTGTAAAAATTATGGTCTCCATCATCTTTATATGATTTAAGTAGAAAACGTGGTTTCGTAGAAACATAGAACTTGATGGCAGATATGAACATTTCGCAAACCTAGTCTAAATCAGGTCTTATTCTTGTCTTAGGCACATGGCTCCTAAACCTATCTCATACATGTTTACGTCCCCATCCGTCATGGTGTAAGGTGACCATATGGAATAAAAAGAGGAATGTATACCGGGGCATTGTGAAAGAGTGAAAAGTTTCACTAGCATTGTGAAACAAAACAAAGCTGTTGTCTGAACAATCCCATTTTTTTGGTTTTCTAGGTCAGTGGTTTTTAGATGTCTCACCAGTATTCTAGAGGACCCGTAAAGTATAAGCGCGGAACAGCACAGATATGTGTTTTGTTTTTTCCCATCCGATTGAAGCAGGAGGTAGTGTGTCGAGAATCAGTGTGCACGCTCAGTACGCATTCTACAATAATGGTTATGAACGCTTTAATCCAGGGCTCGACAAATCCCAGGGGCCAGGTCGCCATGGTGACTGAGAATTTTGTCCTGGCGCCTAGGTGTTTGTCAGCCTGTTAAATTCCCCAAAAATGCCCCCACGTCGCCACAATCGTGGTGATCGCGGGGGCGCTGCTGCTGTCTGCCCAGGTACCTGAGCAGACCAGCACAGCCACGCCGAGCCCTCCCCCGAGCCTGAGATCAGTCCCATGGAGTGATTCTGTAGGCTGAAGACGCAATTGCCGGCAAACCAGCAATTGCGTTTTCAGCTGCCACTGGCAGCTTCAGGGAAGGGGGTGGTGTGTTGATTGGCAAGTGTGGGGACCTGACACAACACCCCCCTGCTGCTTGATTGCTCCATGAGAGCGGAAGTGCAGCGTTAACCCCTTCAATGCCATTTTGTATGGGGCTCTGCTACTGGTGGTATGGGTCTACTCTGCTACTGGTGTATGGGGCTCTGCTACCAGGCAGACCAGCAACAGCAAAAACGAGCCTCCATAAGCCCTTTGACTCCTGTAGGCATGGAAGCCTACAGGAGTCATCAAAGAGACTCCCTCCTGCAATGGCTGGTCTATAGACCAGCAATTGCGTCCCAGCTGCCAGAGGCAGGTTCAGGGACAAAGGGTTCTTCGGTCTCCACATGACTGCCTGATCGCTCCATGAGAGTGCAGCGTTAAGCCCTTTAATGCCACAATTGTGTATGACACATTCGTGGCATTGCAGGGGTTAACATTTATCCCCACAAGCTTGTCAGTCAATGCTGTGCTCCAATGGAACATCAGCATTGAAATAGTTAAAAAAAATATATATATCAAAAAAACAAAAACAGTACTGACCCGAAAGTCCAGGGTGCTTCCAGGTCAAACGCTGTGAGTTTAGTAAGTGGGCTGATGATGATCGGATCCCTCCTGACCAACTGTTAGTTTAAAAAAATCCTGGCTCCTAACTTCTTTAGCTGGCGCCGAGATTCACAAGCAAATTTTTTTGCTCTGTATCATGTTATCCATATTTACGTTTTATGTATATGCTGTAAAAGACGATTGAACAAGTTTTTTTTCTAAACATAGAAGTCGTGTGCCTGTCCAATGGATGTTTAAATGCCCTCAACGGATTAGCCTCTACCACTTATGCTAGGAGGCTGTTCCATTAGCTAGAACTGCAACTCTTACAACTCTTACCCATAACTAGACGGCTGATGGGAGTCCTAGTCGCACAGGATTGTACTTTTTTCCACAAGATTTTCACTGTCTGCCTTTTTTTTTTATACACAGAAAAACTATATTCCTCTCTACTAAACGAATCCCTCTCTGCCCAAGAAAAAAAAAGATAATGGAAAAAAAAAATCCAGATTCGTTGATTTAGGCCATGACCTTTCAAAAAAATCCCTTACAGTGCCCCGCAGGCCACTACCAAATTTATCAAGCCTTGCAGAAAATCTACTTGTGGTAGCAAGAGATAAAACAAAATCCAGGCTACTTTTTTTTTTAAGTTGAAAACGCAAATCAATAGAGTTTAATTTGACTCTTTTTTTCTTTTTTAATCAAATTTAACAAAACATTTTATTTTTATATTATTTATTATTATTTTTGCCTTTCAGAATGAATACTGCTAAATAATTAGAATAATATTTTTAATCAATAAATATAAATCAGAAAATATTGTAATAGATATCCATATATCCAAATCCCTTCGTACTGATAATTTTGAGATCATAATCAAAACTTTTCCATAAAGGTCAACCGATGGTGGCATTTGTTTTGTTTTTAGCCAAACTCAAGACTGATTGCTGCCTTTTCTGGAAAAAAAAAACAAAAAAAAACAGGGTCCTTTTAGGATGAATATGGTCCCTAAGCCCAGACGATATATAGATTATATATATATATATATATATATATTATATAATATATATAATATATTTGGATTGAAATAGGCAGATTCGTTCAGTAGGGCATGAAAGAACTGGGAATCGGACGTATATACCAAATATATAGAAATCAAATTCAACTCATCTAACTTAACTGTTTATTATAATAATAATTAATAATAATAATAAAAGCCGGTGAGATTGGATATAGACAGCCCAGCCATACTTGTGAACTGAAAAACTCAGGCCCCAGAAAAAAGGTTAGAAATACCCAGGAATAGATTTTATAGCGTTTGGTGTTTATATTATTCTGTAGATAAAGTACAAATGAGGAAAGTAAAAATATTTCTTGTGCACTTGTGTTGACTTATCACCGTGCCTGTCCGTGCGCATTAAACCGGTGATCTGGATATCAGTGAATGAATTCAGTGAACGGTGTTATATGATCTTTTTATCTGTGGTTAGTTTATAGTCGATTTGTTCTACATTTTATTCTAAAATCCAGTGATAATGCAGACCATTTAGCGTTCAGATTTAAACATACTTCTTTCAGCTTTTGAAAGTTTTCACTCTTTTATAATAGACTTTTATAATTAGTTACTTCTCTGTCCTGAACTTGTACTCCTATGCTCAGGGGTGATGTTCTATTATAATAAAAGAGGTCACCTCAATCCATATTGTGGCCGTGCCTTTCACCTCGTGTTCTTACCCCGCATGAACATTATATGTATGTTAGAAGGCGCTAAGACTTTAGTAATAACCAAAAAATCATGTGAATTTGTGTCTATTTTCACGTGCACTAAATACAGAAATCTATTTGTTATCTTTATATTGAATTAAAAAATAAAAATAAATAAATACAGAAATTTAAATAATTATATTTATAAATACAAATAAGCAGTATATAATATTAAAACCCCACCTTATGTGTCTACCAGGGGGGCAGCCATTTTTAAGTTGCTGATTGTTGTTGATTGGTTCAGGCAGCTTTTGGAAGGTTGGGGCGAGGACAAAAGAGATACGTGTAGGACTGGAAGTTAATCGGATCATGCTGACCCTGCCACAGGCTGCCGTCCATCTCGGCTTCCATCGGTGGGACTTTTAATCTGTATACCTCCACGATAGTTACACTGATTGGCACAACAGAAAGCACAAGCTACAGGTAGTTAATTAATGAATTTAGTTAAAAGTACATGTTTGACATTTATATAGCAGTGTTTTTGAAATGCTAGAACTTAGTACATTGATTTATTTTTAGCACGCCAAATGTATCCTGTAAAATGGGACAGTTAATCAATAATAGGTAACATTTAAAAAACTGTCTATACGAGAGGAGAGGCTGAGAAAGCAGATTTCAATACATCCCTTAAAATTACTGTTTGTGTTTATTGAATTATCAATTTATATGTAAAACGGGTTTATACCTGTGTATCTTTACGTTATAGACGACAGATTGTTTTACTGATATAGTGGTATCCAGTTGACCACTATGAGCCAATCCAAGGCTTCTGAATAGGCGCTCTGCTCCGAAGAACCAAAGAACACAACCGGTGATTAACATCGTAATTCAGGGTCGAAAAGACCATCAAGTTCAACCTTCTGCAACTCTCTGTGGTAGCATCAACCACACCTTTATTATTTGAAGGACAAAACCCAGGACCATAAGCAGCTTGCCCAACGCATTTCACATGCAAAGCGCTTAAATATAAGACACACACACTACAAATAAGTGTTGAGTATCGGCTGTTTATGGTCCTGAGTTCATGTCCGCTGGAAAAAAAATAAAGTTCAGTAATACTACAAAAGAGAATGGACACCCATTGTTTTGTATTCTTGACATATACATTGTACATCGGTTAATATTTTAAGCTGAGAAATCTTGGTGAAGTCGGCTTTATTGATAATTTATCCGATGGAATTGTCTGGTTTAGTAACTCTCCGGAGTGGCAAAAATAGTTCTAATTTGAATATGAGTCGCTAAACTAACTATCTATCAGCGCGGTAATGAGGATGAAGCGTGCCTGGCGATTCAGAAGTTAATGAATGTCATTAAGTCTGGAGCAGTCTCTAAAAAGGATTTTTCTAATTCACGGTCACATCTCCCGATCAACTGTAACATATCCTCAGGTTTAGGACGCTCTGTCCTCCGCCATGCGCAGAGAGGGAATAAAGGTTATTAACATTGAATAGAGACCGTTCCCTCAGGAGAGTTGCAGATAAAATGACCAAGAAAAGAAGTAGCACAAATTTCTCAAATTAGCATAATTAGTAATTATCTCTTAATAGCCCCACTTGGCTTTAGAGGCTTGGCTCTCGAAATTCCGCTTAAAGTTCAGTCAGGAAAAACAAATTTCACGCTGAAATGTCTCAATAACACAGCTGAGCTGCCGAGGTAATCGTTTCATTTAGGTAAAAGGAAAGAAATGAACATATAGATAACTATGATCTCTGTTCATGAGCTCAGAACACCGTATCAGACGCAAATGTGTGTCAGAATGTGCAAGGTTACCCATACTGAAGCAGTGATAGGCCTGGGTGGGTACGCTAATTGCTCAAAAGTAAGTATTTTCTGGTGTTTTAGGTATTATAGCCACTGGAGTAATGATACGTTGCTGATAAAATTAATACTGAAGTGTTTTATAGATCAATTTGTGCGTATAAATACGTGTCTAGTGTTTAGGCCTACCATTGTGCAAGCGCCACTGGAGCCTTCATACATAGTAACTTCCAAGTCCTGGCTCCTGGGTTCTGACCCTCCACTCGCTTCCTATGGGAGGCAGATAGAGGCAAGATTGCGAGGCGCATGTTATCCCTCATTAGGATTGAAAGTGGGCTATGATATTGTTCGGGGAATGGGCCAAATCGCCCGGAGAACAAATGCCAAGGCTTCGATTCTCAAAGCCTCTCAGCCAAACATGGAGAGCTACGGTAAATATCTGATTTTTATTTATTTATTTATTTATTTTTCTCTCACATATTGATCCTCAATATCTGCAGAGCACCAGAACTATCAAAGTCATTGAATTGCTGCCATCCTTTAGAATGAAGAGTTCGGAACATGGGGATATGTACTTATTGGGTCTTCCACCCAACCACCATTCTTTAGAAGTAAATGGTATCCTAGATCATACATCACATATGTAATTTATGCTGTAATCTGTCATTAATGTTTCATTTTAAGCTCCAAAGTGTTAGTTTTTTTTCAGATTTAACAATATCTCTGGCTCTACCAAAGAGATGTTTATAAGGCTGCCACCCCACTTAAGGACCCTAGATAATAGCTTAGGACAGTGTATGCTATCCCATGTTATATTTTCATGTTCTACGTCATCCATTCATTTCAATGGAATGCAGGTAATTTTTCTGTGATGGAAAACCATTGATCTAGAAATATAAGAGGATAAAAAAGAGTATCCCTTAGCCTTGGGGAGGGCAAGAACACTTGGAAAACCACTGAAAACCACTGAAATGTAATTTTCCTTACCATTTGTCTATAGCCTGTATATATTTTCCTTGGAGATCAATCACTTATATGATGGCTAGGAACGTAACTGCCAACCGGTGGGTCCTTTTTGGTTGAAGCAACTGTTTCTTCTGTTTCTGAGGTTGTCTGGCAGAACATAGACTGGAAGCCAAGGAAGGACTTGGGGTATTGTTGACAAAATGTTGGTATTTTACGAAATATAGGAGTTTTTAAAAGTAAACCTCTACTACTTTTTGAAAACATTTTCTTTTTTTTCTTTAAAAAGAAAAAGCTACGTTTATTAAAACACGATAACATGTCAATGGAAGTGTTTTTTGGTTTTAACAATTTACCATTTCTTTCACGCCGTCTTGCATTACAGGTGTAAAAATAGAACGTAGAACTGATTAATTGTTGTTTTGTGTTACCGGGCACGGAAAACAATGCAAAGATAATATTTATCTTTGAAATTCTCGCCTCGTTAAATCCAGCAGACGTTTTAATCATCTTATTATTTCGGCGTATTAAGTACAGCGCTAAGGTTGTTGATCGGGATCACAGGATACAGTGAATATCAAGACAATAAAAATAAGTTTTTGTGTTAACGACGGTATCGATAGGAGACAAAAGTTTCAAATTGCTGTAAAAGTATAGGCTTATCATGCATGTTGATTCACTTCTGTAGAATAGGAGTTCAGTACAAAGGCTAAAGAGAGACGGGAATGAGCAATTTGCAACTGAATACTCACTTATACCTATATTAATAGATACAATTCTTTTTAAACAAAAAAAAAATGTGAAGAAAGAGCAAAACTACTGTTGGAAAGATGTCTGATCAAAAGGAATGGATGACGGGAAAATGTATGCAAATTAGAGAACTGTTTGACTGAACTGACAGCATAATCACAATGGATACTGGGATACAGTTACCGAGCTCAACGAAGGCTCTGAGAGCTGACTGTCTACACAGACTTTTACACCAGTGAATCATATTGTAATTATGTAAAGTTTGCTGCTTTATCAGATAAGCAAACATCCTAAATATAGCGATGGCCCTTGGGTGGAGATGGAGCCTTAACATGGGTTTAGCTATGAGTTGCACGTGGGACAAAGGTGATCAAACCTCAGGTCCCGGAGGAGCTGGTAGTCCAAGTTGTACGGCATAAAAACATGGCGCAGAACTCTCTTACTCACTCCTAGTCTATTCACTTGTAAGTACTCAAAACGCTGATTTATGATATCATAACCTGGTGCCCTGAGTCTGTGTTCATATGGACATTAAGAATAAGAAGATCTTCAAAACTCAAACCTCAACCCTAGCTGAGTTCCCAGGGCTCCCTATTAAACAGGGAGGTAATGGAAAGAAATAGGCCTTGGGGGGGTATAACTCCTACTATACCCCTCCCTACTCAGAAGGGATAGTGGATCAATTTGTAATAATAATAATAATACAAATAATAATAAAAAAAATATGTGAAGCGTAGCCTTCAGCCTATGACAGCTTATACTGTGTACTTATGTGATCATCACTTAGTTTCAGTTTTATTTACTAACTCAAATTTTTATAACGAAGATTAAATATTTTTATGGTCCTGTCACTCCTACCGTGCTGAATTTAGCACTATATATAACAAATGCATTGGTGTTGAATGCCTAGAGCCTTCATCGTTTTTCAGGGAACCCTTAATTGTCATGTGACAGTAAAGCACTCACTGATAGGGTTGATAGCATAGAGAAGAAAGCATACGATGTCCGAGCATGTTCGTTTGCTTAACATGCTTGAGTGTATAATCTTTTTTTTTTTTTCTAGTGTAGCTTTCTCTTCCGTCGTACTGTGCCATGGCTCTCGCTATTCGGCGTAGATGATACTGTATTCTAAGAGTAATCAGGAGCTGAAAATTAGCCCACTAGAGGGAAATCTGTTTCCTGACAAGCCTTTTCCCGAGGGTGATTGATATGTTTCTGTTCGCGTTTTCTTTTTTTAACTGTAATGAATTAAAGAGTTCTTTATAACAAGAGTGCAAAAAGAAGCTCTTGCAGGCATAGGAAAGAACGGATCTGGATTGTGGTTTTTTTTTTTGTTGAGATTAATTTTCTTCATGGAGCAACTGTGACATTGTAGAGGATTAAAATAATTAACAATTGTATTGTAAATCTTACAGAGAAAGGATAAAAGGTAATGTACAATTGAACCCCAAATTATCCCGTGTATAATAGAATGCCAGAGGGTAAATATTTTTAAATGTCAGCGTGTCTGGTTCTTTAGAACAGAAGAATTGCTGTAAATTCTATCGTGGCTAGTTTTCAATGTTTGGTTATGGGTAAGTAAATTTTAAGCATGAACAAATTTTATTTCTGGCATTCAGGGACATACTGTAAAGGGGATGAGATCACGCGCACACACATATATATACATATATATATATATATATACACACTGATTCACATGTGCACACGCAGTCACGTACACGTAATATTAATTATTAGGAAGCCTTGGGAACCATGTCGATTTCAGATTTAATAATATATTTCTATAATATACAGTGCATACAGTCATTACCAGACATGAGCAGCTTCAGAAAAATTAACCTCTTATATACACACAGTCACAGAATTCTCATTCCCAGGACCCGGGACTTAAAGTCCCAGATAGCCCGCAATAGGACATGTGGTCACCCAACATTCATTTCCACCTAACCTCCAGCTTCCACCACACCACCCCTTTCAATATTTAAATCTATATTTAAGCTTGGAAGCGGGACCCTCTTTACTTTTTGTATCGGTTTGACTACATTTGTCCATTCTAGTTTTTACCATACCCTTTGAATGTATTTACTATAAGGAGTGCTGCTTAAATTGTTGGTGCAACATAAATTATAATATTCTGTAGGTATTGTTAGGGCCGGCCCAAGACATAATAGCGCCTGGGGCGAAGCTTAAAATGTCTCCCCCCCCCCCTCGCTATTATCTACCCTGCCCCCCTGTACTTCACTTAGCTTTCAGCAGTCCTACGGCGAGTCTCCCTGCTCTGCCACGGTGCTGCTTTACTGCTGAGTGCCGGAAATGACGTCATATTCCGGCGCTCAGCATTACAAGCCGGCACCGAGACGGAGCTAGAGGGCTCACAGAGGAGAGAGAGGGGCGCCGAGAAGGTACTGACAACTTCATAAGCGAAAACCACTCGGCGCCCCTCTCTCTCCTCCACATAAAAAAAGCGCTTGGGGTGGCAAAGTTTTGCCCCACTCTGCTCCATGGTAGGGCCGACCCTGGGTATTGGAACCTAATTCATACCCCTATATAGCCTGGTTCACAGTTAATTCAATTCGCTGGTCTTTCTGAAAAGGGAAAAAAAAGCTTAAAATATGATAATTGGTATATTGCGGATGTGCTGTGGGCATTTCCTTGTGAATACCCATTTTTAGATAAATTATATTATACTTCATAATCCTGTCCCTTTTGGCAACAAATTAAGTGTTTTAAATAGTTCATATTGCAGAATGTTATTACCAGCTAGCTCTCATTGTGCTACTTACACGATACGTGTAATAAAAGATTAAAAAGAAGATTAATATGTCTGTGTTTTCAACTGTATTTTGTACTTCATCGTTTCGCAAAAGTAGCACCGGAGATAGAGACACTAAGTATGTTTTAATAACTGATATGTTTGAAATAAATACAATTGATCGTACATTTGAATAAAAAAAAAAACACAACACAAGAGGATCATATTGAATTGGCTCCTTTTTTGTTATTCACTTTGCACTATTATGTTCAATTTTGTGTGTGTGTGTGTTTTTTTTTGTGTGTTTCATTTTTTTTCCCTGCACATCACAGAAAAGGCCATGGTGGGACTGGATCCGCTGAAGATTGACTTTTTTTGGGTGAGGGAGGTATGGTAGTCTTTGGGCTACCCCCTCTCTCCCTGACAAAGGTGAAGGACCAAGAAGATCAGCCCCTTCTGATGGCCTGTTGGAGGGAAGGAATGGGTTGCATATTCTTTTGATGGGGTGAAAACAAAAACCAAGGCATCTGGTGTCTGCCGTGGCCCTTGCAGGACACCAGAACTTGCCCATTTTTTGTTCTTCGCAGCAAAGCACTAAACATGTGGCTTCAATTAAAAAAGCCAGTATTAGTTGTCATTTGGTGGCTGTTGGCCTTAAAGTGCCAAAGCCGCCTAGTCGTCTGGGTCTGGCCCTGGCATTTAGGCACACAGATAATATTCTGTATGAGCTGTAGCCATTTTTAATATGGACGCCACATCCATTCTATTTAAATTAGGCTCTATAACACCTGGCTTTACTCATAGAAACTATTGTGACACGCTTTGGCAATGGGTATAGGGTCATAGGGTTTCATGACCTCGTTTCCATTCGAATTGGGAGATAGAATAACACCAATTAATATTTGGTTAATATATGAAAAAGGACCATGTCTATCTGAAGGTGATACCTTTTATTGGGCCAATATAGAAAGTGGCAGAGCCTTTAGACCTCAGAGGTCTCTCCTTCATATCAAAGACCCGGCTAATATAGCACTGTTGAAGTTATCGCTGATGAGTGTTAAGTTGCCCTTCGGTGTTAGGCTATAATACCGTTTTTTTGACAGAAGCATTTTTTTTAACGCAGTTTTACTCTTTTCTTTCATTTGGGGAAACGATAGTTTGAGTTCACATTCGATGTTCATGATCTTGGCAAGACTCATATTTCTCTTTTTTTCTTCTTTCACACTAAATTACACATTAGCTATAATTTCTTTGCAAACTATGAAATATCATTCTTTAACAGTCAAAATAAATTAGAAAACCTAATAGACCCTATAAGTCCCGCTTTCTTTATCCAATAAAACTAGGTGAATGTTTTATGCTTTCATATTAGTGTCATTCATTTCAGTTCCACTAATGGAAACTAACAGTTGGCTAAGCTTCAGCAAAGAACAATATCCCTGATAAGCAATGGGGGAAAAGGGTAGAGTTAAGTCGCAAAAATAAATTAAGTGTCTAGAAGGAGTTTTATATATTAATACATACATACAAGTCCCTTATAGTACCCTGTTCGCTAATAAAAATGACAATGATCTCATCGGAAAGCTTCAAAACTAATCAAGGTTTTAATTTAATGAGGAGTCGAGCAATTTATTTACATAACAAAAAGTGTTAGTTGTAGAAAAATGTCTGTCTCTCCATCTATCCATGTATCTATCCATCTGTCTGGCTATTGATCTGTCATGTTTAGAGCGGTGCCGATTGTCGTTTCATCCACAAACACCTCCATGAAATAGCTAATTGTTACGATTCTCATAAAAAAATTGTGGGTAAAAATGCAAAATCATTGGACAAATTAATTGGATTTACAGTAGATAATCCAAACACGTTTGTGACCTGTAAGTGGACCCGGGCTCATAACGTCGCCTTTGGTATTGTTTTTGGTGAATTATAATTTTTTTTTTTTGTGAAATGATTTAAAAATATGACTGGGCTGGCTCGTTACGACTTCTTTGGCTTTAGAGGATGGGGCTAATTGGAGCGGCTATAGTGTTTCTCCTCTTTCTGGGGATACAATCTTCATGGTATCTTTCCGTATGTGCATGGGGACCTGCGTCTTCTTGGGAATATTTGTATCCTGTTTTGGTTTCACAAAGTGATATATATATATATTATATATATATATATATAGGTTGGGGACTAGCGAACTAAGTATAGGCACAACATTTGAAAAATAACACTATAATAAAAGATTATGTTTGTATATACATGGCTTATATATATAAATAAGTGTGTCTAGTATTTATATATCCTTGCAAGCATTCTGTGACCTTCTAAGCCTTGATATTCAAATGGGACTTTCTCTTCAAATATCTTGCACATATCTGAAAATAGTATTTCGAAACTAGCATAAAATATTTTCATGACGATTGGCGAGTGTGTAAATAACGTGTAAACTTCAACCAGTTTGAAAAAATGTCAGCTGAATGCCACATCAACGTCTTGACATAGATCTGCCAAAAAGCCATCATATCTACGGGTACAATTTTACTGTGATGACAAACATTTCTTCATCTCACATGAGATTGTCTTTCTGCTGAAGAGTGGTGTCATAAGAGATAGAGCTAACCATGACCCCCTGTAAAAAAAAATAAAAAAATAAAAAATTCCCATCTTATACCTGAAATAGTTGTTTTTTTTTTTAAAAAAAAACATGTGCGTGATTAAAAGCAGAGATTTTTACACATTTTATTGCTTTGTAATAAAAATAATGCAGTGTTCTTTAAACTTGAATGGCGTAATTGCTAAAGTGCACTTAAGCAAATCCTTTTTTTTAGGATTTCACCATTTTTTTAATTCCTAATGCTAGAAAAACTGCTAAGAATTAGAATAAACCTGATTAATCAACAAGAAAGAAATCTGATAGTAAGCGCTAAACTGTTTAAATATATATATATATAATTTTTTTTAAACGTTGATTATTGGAAAGTTTGTTCCAACATTTTAAAGAAAAAAAATAATGGTTAAGATAAACATGTTAAGTGATAATTTCCCTACCAGACAACATTTTTAAATTCTATTTATCTGGTGGAAATATCAAACCCTTTGTATGTATATATATACCAAAATGTGGGTAAAGTCACATTGGTTTGATTTATGTAGTAATCCAATCATTTTTTTTTTCCATTTTGATTGGCTCTCTTATATTATATTGTATATTTTTAACTGATACTCTCATAAGTTACTTACAACTCGTAAGTAACTCTTAAATGTTCTTTGGTGGTACCAATATCTTCACTACAATCATTTTCCATCAACATTTCTACCCTATACTTCTGATGTAAAATAAAAAAAATAAAAAAGTGGTCCATTGTAGCGTTTTGTTCTTTAAGTTGCCCTTTCTACCTACTTTAGCTGTGGTTTTCAGGAACTAGAGTGAGTTGCACCCTTGGGTCCTGGATCTGTCAGCATATGATGGATAAGTACTGCGCTATTATTTTTATGATTATTTTTCTTATAACCAACTGCCCAATTAGGCTTTTGCCTTCCCACCCTTAAGTGAAACCTCCCTACTTCATTTAATAATTTGTTCCGATTACATCATGCCTACCTTTGCCATTCTCCAGTCCGTGACATGATCGTCCCGACCACGTAATAGTTTTATTGAACCTCAAGCTTTCCACACTAATGTTGTTTATCATCCAACTGTTTTTTCAATCTGTCTTTTTTTCCTTTCTTTTATAGAAATGGTATTAGTAAAATTCCAACTAGTACCTTGACTCAACTCATTCCTTTTTATCTGATATTATTCATTTCTGGACCATTCCGCCCATCTAGTCTGCCCATTTTTCCTGTTGTAAAGACTCCGAGCGCAATTAGTCGCTGGTCTCGTCTTAGATTCAGGAGCCATAACCCTGTCCCATGCATGTTTACATTCTCTCATTGTATTAACCTCTACCTCTCAACCTCTGTGATGGGAGGCTGTTCTAAAATGACTAAACATAGTTAGGGTGTACTGAACAAGCACGTTCAAAGTAGATGTCGGATGTAGAGGGACGAAGCTTATCAGAAATGTTTGACGTGCAACTAAGTTACTGGTTTGTCGATGAACTTGAAAATGCTTCAAAAATAAGTATCAGTTTAATACAAATTGCACTGTATTGAAGCCGACTCCTTTCATTGGACCAACAAAGAAAAATATGTAGTCACATAAGCTTTTGTGACCTCAGAGGCCTCTTCTTTATCAGAAAAAGAGCTCTATGAGGATGGAAAGCTTATGTAACTAAATCTATGTTGGCACAAGATAAGGCATTAACTTCAACTGAATACTCCATTATCTATTTTTTAAGTTTATTTTATATATATGTATACATCTAATACACATCTAATACATCTATAATACTTTGTTCCTTCTTTTTTTTTTTTGTTTAATCCCTAAATATCCTAAATTACCCAACTTTAAGACGGGTTTACAACGCAGGGAGAATATAACTTTGAGTAGAAGAGAAATCAGCCCCGTAATGTTATTACCCTCTGTCGGAATGCTTTATATACTTGGCTGTTTTAAACGGTGATTTCCGTTATGTGTGTAATTGCAGGGATGCTGTACCACAAAGCTCTATAAAGTTTAGTGAAGGACATGGCATGATTGATTTGTAAAGAATTTATTTTTATTAGTGTGATTCAAGCATTCTAAAAAAAATAAAAAATAGCGGGATTTCTATTCTCAAATAGATTTCTGTATATTTGAAGAATTTTATATGGATTTCACAAAATATTTGGTATAGATTTATGGCCTTTAAATTACATTGAAGAGAAAGGTAGCCTTGTATAAGTCGAAGTTGAACCATTGACATGGATATAATTGTTTTTTCCCCCTTTTTCCCATGTAATGTCACAGTGGTATGAAGCTCATGTTTCCAAATGCAGATTTTTTCACCTCCCTGGGACGGTCGGGAGATCGTCCAATGCTCCCCACTGCCTGCAAAAGCAAGACAGTTGGGCACCATTCCATGATGGGACAGTTGGGGGGCATGATCGCCCTATCTATCTATCTATCTATATATCTATATATCTATCCATCCATCCTTCCTTTATATATAGGTTAGGGGTATGATACTTACAAGATATGGATGTTTTAAAGTAGATCTTAATTAAACCTTTACGTTTTTTCCGCTTCTAGAACAACCTATCAGGGTGCTCCTTGTTGTCACATAAGAATTTCCTGGGAAAACGATGAATGAGACACATTTACATGAATAGAGAATTAATTCTGGAGCAAATGTGAGCGCAAGACTATCAGGGTGCTCCTTTTATATATAGGTTAGGGGTATGATACTTACAAGATATGGATGTTTTAAAGTAGATCTTAATTAAACCTTTATGTTTTTTCCACTTCTAGAACAACCTATCAGGGTGCTCCTTGTTGTCACATAAGAATTTCCTGGGAAAACGATGAATGAGACACATTTACATGAATAGAGAATTAATTCTGGAGCAAATGTGAGCGCAAGACTCTGTGCCTTTTGACTTTATGGTCTTAACATGAACAGGACTTTTAATGCCAAATTATTATAGCGATACATCTAACAGCTCTGTTATAATAAATAATTATAGAAATAGGGTGCTCTTCATTCATAAAGCTAAAAGTAAATGAATGAAATGAAACAATAATGAATGAACCCTCCACAGCATTTTCGACTTTAACCCGGAACATTCTGTGTTTGCTGACCGTAGTATTCAATGGAATCGGGGAAGAACTTGGGATGACTAGACAGCCAGAGGCCGCCAAATTAAGTACATGTGACTGCATGCTACCTTTTTTATGCTCAACCCATATGGCCATGCGCTGCCCAAAACCCGATCTGCTGCTGGAACAGCAATGTCCGTAAATGTGTGGCCCTACTGGACTGGTGGCCAGTGCAAGGCTAAATGGAATGGTCCTGCTAACTGGTCCATTCCATTGGTTGCTATATGTGATATGAAAGCAATTCATACTTGGCACTAGCATCAGTTTATCTTCCCCCATTTACAAATAAAAACACGCTGTCCAAATTTTGCTTTAAATGGAGTTCAGTGTTGATAGAAGCTCATGAACTATTATCAGCCATGTAGTTTTATTACATTCGCTAGCAGTTTATAGATTTTCTGTTATAGGTCTCCCTAGTACCCACTCTGACATTAACCTAATGCCAAAAAGTCCATGGAGGAATAGACTTCATTAGCATTGCCATAAAGAACCAGCACAGTGTGGGAAAGCCACCCAAATGATCGCATGACTGACAACAATGGCGGCCTCCAGGTCTGCAGATGAAGGAAGTTTATTGGAACAAAATTCTCAATGCAGACCTATATTACTGTATACAGCGCTAGGGCTTATGCTCAAAGAGCATAAAACACTTTATACTCCCCTTTAAAACACTTTATACTAGTGAACTTAAATCCGCATGCCTAGAAATAAAAAAGCTTACAAATGCATTTATCCATGATTGTTTTCAAATAGAAATGTTACTATATAATAATTGTTTGGTACAAAGCGACATTATGTTTAGGCACTTAGCTTAGAAATGTGTTCTACATGCGCCACACTCCTCGATAAGTGTCTTATTACTGTGTTTCTCTCCCATCAATTTTCTCCTTTTTTTTTTTTTTTGTTCTATTAAAAAATTCAAGGTCATAGACGACGGGAAACCACATACCAATGAGTGCGTCTGTGGATGTATCACACTTGATGTGGGTAATGAAGACTGTAGAATAGGTAATTGACTGGGCTACAAACGCAGTAACCAGGGGATTTTCCTGCCAGCCAATTATCTTTCTGACTCGAGCTTCTGAGAAAAGTTTGAGCTGCGCTTAGACTCTTAACCTCTCGTTGGCAGTACTTACATCCATGTTTTTTCTAAATTAACTTTCTGTTAAACAATCGAAGGAAAAATAGCTATTTCTTGGGGGCTTGATTTGCATTGTATGTCCCATTGCCCCCCCGATGACGTTGACCTATTACCAAGTCACGATGCGGAGGCGAAAGAATCCACACCATTCGTTAATGATTATCGTTGTACATACCCAAATCCGGTGATTAACGGTGCAGTTTTAACTACTCTACTGAATATTACATAATGTGGCACTAGCGATCATCATTTTTATGTATTCACACCTAGTTTTAAGATAATTATGTTAACATTTATCCTGGCTATCATCAGGCAGCCACGGCACTTTAAGGCCAGTGGCCGCCAGATGACATTCACTACTTTTTGAAAGAAAACTGTGTCCATTTTAATAACGTTATGTTAGGTTTCCGGAGCTTCAGATCTTACACCATGTGGGTTATATAAATTGTCAATGGTTTTACCCACCTTTTTTAAAACAATCTCTAGAATTTTCCTTGTTTGCTTTTACTCCGAGTCCTGTTGAAATAGACGGTAACCTTTTGAAATCACTGAGCCTAGAGGGAGATCAATGATAATTTCAGATCCCTAGATGATCCTCAGCTGTCATAATGAAGGAAGTTTTCAGTTACCGAGTGACTGAAACAAGCATGTAGGAGACGGTACGGCAATTATCTACTATCTGTGCAAAAGACATAAAGTGTTGTTTACTCGATGTGAAAGGTCCATCAGAGGAAGGACTCCCTTGGGAAGCACAATAGTAGACTTGTCTGTGTGATTTCTATTTTGTATTGCTTCAAATACGCACCTTAAAGTAATTTTTTATTTTATAGACATGTTATAGTAGGTAGAGGGGTGAGGAATGGATTGTTGTGACACCGCTATATACACAATTTAAGGGGGCCGTAAGCGAAAAAGATAACTTTGGTTATTTTAAAGAGAAAGTTGTCTCTAATTTATATTTACTGTTTTGAAAAAAGTGTAGTCTGGAAAGTATTGCTTTGGCATGTTTCATGTGTAGGCCATGACCATACCTGAAACGCAGCTTCTCCGGTCCCTGGGCCGTGGAAGCAGTGATCTGACACGCCCCTTTCCCCACCCATTTTCCCCGGGAACGGCCACTGACATCAAGAATGGTCAATGATGTCAGCAGGAATTCCCACTGGCCTTAGCGGGTCAGTGGGACCACCTGCAGATGTCAGCAAGACTTGCTGTCTGCATCCTACAAGGGGGTCCTCCGAGTGGCCGGAGCCATGAAGTTCCCAGGTACGGTCATGATAGCCATTCAAAGCTATTTGTAGCCAATACAAAGCTCACACTTCCAACCCCTATCTCATACCTGGGAACTCTCCAGGTTTTGCCTGGAGACTACGGGACTACGTTGCAGCACTCCCCAAGCACTTCCCCTACCACTGACATCAGCAGGTCCATCCCAAATTTTGATGCTGTCAGTGGGGTTTACTTATAATAGGCCATTCTAATGCAAGGTTTGAAGTGGTCTTTTCACCATGGAAACTAGTGGAATGGTCCAGTGACCAGGGATATCCAACTGGTTGTTTTGAAAACTAGATGTCCGCATTCTGATGAAGGTTCAACGTCAATTTGAGCAGATGGTCAGTGCCCACGCATTACTGGGGCCTTATTAAATAAATATATTAACAGTGTTTTTTTTAATTTATGTGCAAAATAAAATATGTTGATAAAGATATATATATAAGGAGTCCCGATTTATTTTGCTATAGGCCCTTTAAACCCTAAAGCTATGTCCTTAGATTCTCCCCCTATTGATATCTTAGTCAATAAAGATTAGATTTGTATTTATATGTGTCCATTATTAAAATGATGCACACTTTATTCTCATTTTGCCCTAACTTTCTTCTCTTTTTTGCTAAAAAAACAAGTAATTTTGCCACAGTGATGTCAGTTTGGCATCATAGAACTATCCTATTTTCTATTATCTTCGTATTCTGTTTTGAAATTAATGGATCAGGTGTCATTATTAATTATACATGGTTTATCTTCAATTAGACTAGTTTTCAAACGCCATATAATTCAAGTTATAAATACATTCTCCTCCGCTTTGAAAATGTTTCCTGGTGTTTACTGAAATGTATTTGGAGGGAGTTTATTGTCAGGAGTTTGTCATTCTCTCTTCACTCCTGTACCATTTATGTCAAACAATCATTTCACAGAACAGATACTGTATATAACCTTACCAGTTTGGCTGTATTTTATACTGTGATATATTTCTGCCATATTTATATAACCTTCTCTAGTTACATCTAATGGAACCAATTCTAAGGATACTTACCATCAATTTAATCCAATTTCAGTTTAACAAAAGATCAGGGTAGAATCACACAAAATGCAGTTACAACTAGAAATTTATCCCCCAAAAAATATTATTCAACACATTCAAATCCACTAAAGTCAGGTGAAAAAGAACCAATCGGCAGGGAATGTCCCAGGGCAGGCTACGCGCAGCTCTCCCTCTTCTGCCGGAGTGGCTTTGTGTGGAGCGGAGTTAGACCTGGAGTGCTTTTTGTGGAAGGGAATGTGAGTCAGGATCAGGGGCAAGCTGGTGGAACGTGCGCAGGGAACTGGCCGTGGTCACACACCGCTCCACCCTTCACAGGTCATGTATCTGCCGGCGCTATATAAATACATTTATTGTGATAATGTAAACTGTATGAAATAACGATGAACATGTTTGGACCTCACTAGTATCCTGAAAATCAGCAACAACATGGATATTACATTTTCCTTATTCTAACAGTATTTACAGGACTTTTCCATCATTTTAACAGATAAACGCATCCAGCATCCCAGGGGATCCTTGTCAAGGTCTTTTTTGCTGTCTGCCTCTGAACGTTTCTCATTATTAATTGGGGCTGGCATTTTATTGTATATTTAAGGTTACGAAGGGGCTGTATTATTTAGAGAGAAATTGTGGACATGATGAATATGTTGATTGAGGATTGCGGGTACATAAAAAAATGTCTTGAGGTGTCGCCTGTCATTATACTGAAAATAAGTGTAAAAGATGTTCCGCAGTATAACAATACCAATATAGGGTACAAAGTGCAGAAAGAACACCCAAGACAAACTCCACAATTGTTTGTTAAAAAACAAAAATAAGTGTCTGCGCCGCTTGTGGTAAGTGACAAATCTAGAATATTATATGACCTTAAATAAGTACTCCAGAAAGAATCCAGGTATAATAATATGAAAAAAAGTTAACCAATATAGTGAAGTATTTCGTACAACTTAATAATCAAAGGTAAGCACAAAACCCGCCTTACAGTATTAAGGGCATATAAATAAATACATATATAGGTCGTAAACATTGCATTTAACCTTGTACCCTATTCTTTTGTGCCCCCCCCCCAAGTGTTTAATGGGTCATCATCAACAAGTATCGTTCTAATTGGCTTCACCAGCAAGCGAATCGCATGATCACGATGTAGTCATGTAAGCAGACATGTTTGGTAAAACATCTGGAATTCCAGAAGTGGGTGCGATTCCAGGCTTTGGGGGGGTTTTGTGTGTGAATTCCTATGCACAGTGTCAAAAGGGTTAAATCTGACATAAGCAGCCCTGGGGCCAGTCACTAAACCACAACCATTACTGTTTATAAAGCAGGTGTTGGAATGAATTGGTCTTTTATTGGGACACAGATTTCCATTGCATTAGCAATCCATTTTTCAATTTAGTGGACTGCCTCTGATAAAAACAGATGTCAATTGATTTTTTCTTCCCTTCAGTCCCCCTGTTTACACCTGACAGGCAGTGCTTTATAGCTGAACGGCGATTTGAAGTTTATAAACATTATAATTAGCATTTTTTTTAATTAGGCTGACAATTAACGAGAGATTTGCAAAGCTGCTAATTTGACATGTCATACTCTCCATACTGTTGGTGTTAACCAATACTTGAGTGAATTCAGTAGAACAGAACCGTGATGCCTGCGGAACGCGTCCCGGTAGACCGCGTCTCAACCGCATGTTTGCTGATATGACACTTTACTCAAATAAGTGGAACATCATTCAGTGTTAAAAGAACTTAACCGCTTCATTGTTGAAGGAAGAACTTTGTTTTCTTGTGTTGGTGTTTCTGGGAAAGATTGTACACGTGGATGGGCAATAAAGGAGTCATAGGACAATAAACAAGGCCAAGTCATGATCTAAGGTTCCTTTCCATTGGATCATTCACTCTGTATTGTCTATTTCCAGAATAGCCAAAGACTCAAAATCTGAAATAAGGAGCAGAAGCCCCCGTCCTACACTCAGCGGTCAGAAGACAGCCTCGCAGAGGATGGATTAGTACATGGTGGTTAAATGTATGTCTCCATGTCTATATCTTCCCTCTTTCAGACCCAATCCCTCCTTTCACAGTGTTGTAAAGTCCTAAAAGTAACAATAATGTGTTTATATTTATCTGCTTACAAATTAAATGATTTATTGGTTGAGAAGCCTCATTCTCCTACATGTCAGTAGGCTACAAAGTCTCATTAAAAAGTCTTATTAAAGCCCTTAGCCTAGTCCCTTAAAATAACATTGTCTCTATGGCTGTCCTAAACATTTGGATGTATGCATGTCCTAGTATCTATATGCGTTCCAGTTATGGTTTGTGACCTCTCCACCACCCGTCATGCAAGGTCCCATTGTCTAAGAAGGAACTCGTGGCTATGAAACAGAGTGTTTGGTTTTTCTAGTGAATTCAATAAATAAATATAAAACCAGTCGCTACATATCATCATTTTCTTTCCCCGAAGCGAGAATTTCCAGACGATCCGATTATACATTTTAACTGCATGCAACGACATGAAAGCCGAAGCACAACTTTTGTTTCCAATAAATAAAATGCTGCTGCAATGAACTTCCATAGAGGGGCTGTGAATGTTTTATTCCAGCTACAGCCTTTATCGTCATGAGAAGCCTTATTACCTATCATGCACGGTTTTATTATTGGGAGCTTCGATAATTAGAAGTGGAGTGATATTGTTCCTTTGGGACGCGGATACCATCTCAGACATTGTTTTACACGTCCCGTATCCTTCGGTCAAATTTCTCTCAATGCAGATAGAATCCAATTAAGAGTTTTAAGACGGCAAAGCATTGCACCCAATTTGAGCTTCCAAAAAAAGCTGAAATAACAGCAAGAGTTTGAATACCTGGATGAATTAAGCAAAAAGATTGAGAACATGTCGAGTCTTTTTAGCCTGGAGCCAGAATAAAGTAAGGGGCAACCGTATTATTCTCTGTCTACACTAAACTGATTAGCTTGGATGTGCTAAAATGTTTGACAGGGTAAAAAAAAAAACAGCTAATTTCCCAATAGTTTCCCAACATGCAATTATTTTTCATTTGTATTAATATTGTGAAGTCTTATTTTTTTCTTTTCTTTCCCTGTAAAGCAGAACTTATGGAATTCGGAACAGACTGACAATTAGGATTTCTTATCGAGTAAGCAGTGTAGCTTGTAATAATTATTTACTCTTGGAGGCTTCAGAAGATATGCAAAATATAATTTCTTGTATGGACAATTTATGTGTTAATTAGACAATACAGCTAGCGCAGTCACACAAAAATAGTGAGATAAAAATTACGTGAGCAATCAGCCACCGTTGGAGAAAGATGCCTGTAATGTGAGCTACAGCTGCAAATTAAGACATGGCGTGTAGGACAGATTGGGTGTGTAGCATGGCACCGCCGCTTAAAATCTTTCGAGGGCGTTTAAGGTCATGCCTGGGAACTCTCTAGGAATGACCCAGAGTCTCTGCGTCAAGAGCAGCTTTCCCCAGTCTCCGAGTCACTTTCCATTTGGCTGTGCCCACTTTCCACCCGCTTACCCTTCTACTCCGCAACCCTATATGTAGCTAGCCCTAACCCTCCGCAACCAGCCTGTGGAGGCCTTCCCTCCGGATAGGTAAAGTTGTGGTTATGGTTAAGATCCTTAGACTAGTCAATAATGTTCCTTGGTGTAATATTTGCTTTTAAAATCCACATGCTGTCCGGTTAGGTTAAAAAAAACCAAAAACACAAGTATTCTAGACACCTTTTCTGTTCTTTTTTTTTTTCTTCATGTGATTTAACTTTTAACGCAACGCAAAAGAGAATCTAAATTCCTGATGTGACCAAATCTTCCTTTATTGACAGAATTCTGTACCGCATAGTCGACCAAAGTAGACCTTTTTAATTTTGCTGATTTTCCTGATTACTATAACGAGACACATTCTCGTTGCTAAGAGAAGGATCTGCAGACGTACTGGGCTGTTGAAAAGGACAGATTAGCACGTGCGCTGCACTCTAATCGAGGGGGAAAAAAAATATTTTGAGCTGTTTATTTAAACACAGGAGGATTCCTAATGGAGCCATAAGACCCTGTTCGTTGGCTAATAGTTTAATTAGGCCCATCTGGAAGAGGCTGTGGGGAGGACTGTCCCGACTCTGAAATTGGCAGAAAGGTAATTTGTCATTCTATGGCCCAGAGACCGGCAAAATAGCGCGTCTTCGACTAAGCAGATTCCTAGCGGTCTCTCGCGCTCGAGAAAAGCTAACGGCTATCGGAGTCTTTTGTGTCGTTCACCTTGGCGCCCTATTCAATAATACCCTTCAGACAACCTCACCAAAGGAAATCTTTAGACACCGAAAGTCTGGAAGTCAAGCAAATCCTGCTTTCGCCAGCCAAATCTAATAAAATGAAACGCTTTCTCCCAAAAACTATTTAAATGGTAATAATATGTTCTATTGGAGCCTGATAGGAAACATTCCTATTTAAAAATTTCTGTTCCACTTCTAAACACCTTTTTAAGCAGAAAGTCTATTTTTTGCCTCGGAATATCTTCCCGGCTAAGCAAATTGCAATATCTTTTACATAAATGAAGGTTAAATATGCTTCGTATATCTGTATTGCTTCTCAAAATTCATCTGCAGTATCGAGGGAACCGTTCGTCACAGCAAGGTATACGTTTTTTGCAAGTCTTGCAAATTCTCCCGATTTTTCTGTTTTTGGAGATTTTTTATACTACGCTTTTATTGTTAATATTTGCACTTTGTATCATAAATGGTAGATGTGCAAATGGACAAAAAATGATTCAAACACATATTTTGGTTAGTTGTTGGCCCAAATTTTGCTTCCCGTCTGGTCATTTGCCATGAAAATCAGGGGGGCTTTTTAAATTCAGAAAAAATGTAATGGTCCCGCACCCACACTTACTCTCGGAATGTCTCCCTACCTTGTCTGCCGACCTCTCCGATCCTCCAATTGGGGGGGAGGATGTCACCAGACACGCCGCCATTTTGTGGAAGTTCACTAGGAGGTCATGTCCACGGAGATGCGGATGAAGAACGAAGACAGAAGAGAGAAGAACAAAAAAATGAAAAAAAGATTGCGATTGTGACAGAATGAATGTGAATGAATGTGGATAAGAGTGGGAGTGAATGAGTCCAGGAAATTCGATCGTACAAATCGCCGAAATAAGCACATTTTGTTACATCCTTATGAAATAAATCTGAATGCCACGACCATTGCTGAGTAATTAACCTCCAAAATGATTATCTCTGTAAGTAGAATACAATTATCATTTACTAATAAGCAGGGAAATGTACCCATTTTACCCCAAATACAAGCCTTTCTTAAGAACAATTTTTGGCGTTTAAATGAAATAAGCTGTATTGTCTATCGAACGTGATGGGTTTAAAGACGTGTCATATTGAAATGAAGGCCTCAGCAATAAAATCCCTCGAATATACATCAGGTCCTTTTTCTTGTATTGTAAGTATCGGTTTCCATAGAAATTCTGGATTATGAGTAATCTGTTGGAAGCCCTATCTGTGGATGACAGGCAGGTAACTCTGACAATGAGTAAAACAAGCACTTTGTGTGTTAGAAATGCTAAATGCATTCTCTGACGGATAAATAATGAGAAATAAGCCAACTAATATCCATAACAAACCTCGGCGGTAATAAAAAGTATTCTAGTGCAATATATATAAAGAGGTCATAATATCGTGCTTTAGGGGCGGTGATACGGCCACTTTAAAACTATTACAACCTGTGTTAACCCTTTAAGGACAATGGGTGGTCCCTAAACCTATTGAAAACAATGCATTTTGAGCCCTACATGTATGGGCTTTGTCATTAAGGGGTTAATATATAATCGTGTTTATAATTCCAGTTTAAATCAGTAATATAAACAGGAATATTGCGACATATTTCCAGATAAGACCACAACCTCTTCCCTCTTCAGACTCCGCCAAGCCCTTACTATTGAAAAAGATTACCTTTCCTCCGACAATGTAGATGCTGACTGCACTAAAATATAAAAAAAATATATATAAAGATGTGATTTTGCAAATGTGGCAGTTTAACCCATGAATGACATTTAGGAAGTGTTACTAGTAAAGGACAAGTCACTTCCTAAAAAAAGTTAAGTCATTCAATAAGTTACAATGGACATTTTAATCATTTGTAATTTACTAACCAGTAAGATTCTAACCGACTTTTCCGTACCAGTCCATCATCTAAAAGAGGAGATTGGAAAATGGCCTTCGGAGGTGGAGTGTGATGTCATGACGGAGCTCATTTTATGTCACAGAACTTTGGAAATGTGGATTAAGATACTAATCCTTTTATTTTGGTCCCCGACGAGGTAACATACAAAGATTTCATATTCTGTTTTGTACATTAACAGTTTGTGCCTTACTGCCAACAGCCGTATAACACGTCTAATATTAGTGATTTTCCAACCCGACCCCAGGGCCTAACAGTCACACTGGATGTTAGGACCGGCTAAATATTTGCAAACACTTGTGAATGCTGTTGGTTTACATATAAATAAAATGGGTCACCGTACGACCGCTATATATATATATATATATGTATCATTTGGTGTCCCAATGGCACTGTATATCTTATGCTAAATAAGACTTTATACAGCAAAATAATTCACATGGATCGCACTCCATGGTTAAAGCTGTTGCTGGATCCTCCGAGGCATAAAAGATTGTTAGCAGTAGGGTCAGTCTTAGTACGAGGCAGCATTAATCACAGGGACACCATGGGTCGGATCCGATGCTTGTACCGTATGTGTGAAAAGTTCCTTTCCCTTCTTCGGAGTAAAACAAGCAAAGCTCTTTGTGTGTTAGAAATGCTGGCGTTCCAGGAGAAATAACAAGAAATAAGCCAACTAATATACATAACAAACGTTAGAAAATTATTCTAGTGCAATATTTAAAGAGCGGTCAAAATATCGTAATAGGAGCCATGCTTTAGTTTAACTTCAGTCCTTCAATGACCACTACCAAAAAAGCCAATTTATATCTTCTGTGGTCGCACTCCCCCAAAACGTAAAAAAAACCCAAAACAAAACAAGTTCATCATGAAGACAAACAGACAACACATAAACTGGCGCCAGAGATTATTCTTACGTTGGGTTCCAATTTGGTCTACAGCCACCCCTGGCCAGCAGCCATATATTTCATAAACCATTGAAAAATGTGCAAGTTCTTACAAAATTTTGTTTCTAAATACCAATAAAATCCTTTGAGTATAGTTAATGAGACATAAACTGGTATAAGAAGCAAATAAAATATATAACATTTTTTGTAAGCGTTATATAATTGAAAATATAGAAATGTAAATCTACAAAAATACTTGCCATGTGATCTGATTTTACGCTTTCCCATTGGCTGCAAAGAACGTTCATTGTCACAGAAAAAGCCATATTCTTAAAGGTTGCAGATTTATGTAAAGGGGTTCAGTCGTGTGACCGCGATATACCAGGGATAATATTCCAGGGAAAAGACAAAAGAATGCATAATAAAGGACAGAAGGAGAGCTCGGTGATTGTAAGAAGCTGATGGAGTAAAGAGGATACTTGTATTATTTCATCAAGTGCTCCCTCACACTTCAAAGGCCATCATTAGTCTAAGAGGCTCCTTCTTAATTTTCTTACATTGTTCTAAGTGGTATTATTGTAATTTCCTTAAAATTACACAATACATTTCATTTCAGGGGGGCGTTAATTCTCTCTTCTTTCTCAATTCAGGGTAGAACATTTGTCAGAGCTTTGGATCTCCTGTATGATGTAGAAAGACAATGGAATTAGCAGAATCTTCTCTACATCACCGTTGATTAAAGGGACACTTCAGCCATCGTATGCACTTTAATGCATATACCGTATTTGCTCGATGATAAGACAAGGTTTTTTTTCAGAGCAAATGCACTGAAAAAGACCCCTCGTCTTATAATCGGGGTCATCTTATAATCAGACCTCAAATAGGTCTGACTATGAGACTAAGATCCAGATCCCCCGCAGCGCTTCAGGGGACCTGGATCCTCCTGTCGTATGCCCCCCAAGCCTTATATTCAGGCCTTTTCTTCATTTCCTAAATTAATATTCAGATTTTGGGGGTCGTCTTATAATCAGGGTCGTCTTATAATTGAGCAAATACGGTAATATTTGCTTCCAGAGCTGCAGCTTCTCTTAATTTGGTAATAAGGCTGAAGTGGACATTAAACAGTCCCTTTAAGCGCTCATAATTATGCACATCTATGTAAGAAGTATCTGCTGTTCACTAGCTTTTTATAATAGCCACATATACCAATTTGCTCTGATCACTCATGGTAATAGGTCTTCTGTCTAGCCAGCCAGCTGTCCTGGCTGGTACTCTGATTGTGCATGCGCAGTGTACACTGGATGATTAAACCATGTTTTAAAAAAACAAACCAAAAAAAAAAAAACCTGACACATAACACGGTCTGAGCGTGAGTCATATTCCTAACCCCTCGTGGGATCACAGCTGTATTCTCTTTTGATTATACCGGACATAATGTTGGCATGCGCGATTCTCTTGCTCTATTGTTGAGAACCTGGCAAAGTATCTGAACCACAACATGTGTCCCAGCTGCTTCGTGTTGTCAAAGAGTGGACGAGAAAATAAATAATCCTATTATCCCGAAGACATATTTTAGGGGGTTTTAGTTAACCGGTTTTCCCAGCGTAGAAAACAAAAGTGGTGTAATGTCATTAGAGCGAACAATTCAGCTGCTACACTTACATCGCTTCATTAATTCTAAATAAATATGCAATAAAATGTAAAAAGAAAATTGACATTGTGGTCTGTATATATAATATAATAAATAAATA